>JAGKTI010004469.1:16076-27602 GCA_018397915.1 Birgus latro
TCTCTCTCTCTCTCTCTCTCTCTCTCTCTCTCTCTCTCTTATCCTCGACACTTGACATGTATTCCTTACCGAACCATTTCCACTGCTTTCACTCTCGGAGGTGCTGGAGAGGGACGCCTTCACGTGGTGGCACCTACATAACTGGATGATGGAGCTCCCAGGTTATGCGAACATCCTTCAATGACTTCCTATCTTCCGAAAGGAGGATGGTGAGATGCAGAAGGACAGTTTTGCCTTCAGTCCACCGGCCTGTTAGTACTACTACTACTATTATTAGTACTAGTACTAATACTATTATCATTATTATTATTATTATTGTTTTATTATTATTATCATTCTTCTTATTATTATTATTATTATTACTAATGCTACTATTACTACGACTATTACTACTACTACCACTATTACTGCTACTACTACTCACTCTCGGCCTTTCATTCTCATGCCACACCAATATATACCTTTCATCCATTCGCAGTATATGAGAGAGGTCAGTAACAAGAGCTCAAACAGTCCTCTTATCGCCCCTGTACTTGGTTTCCTGTTTCTTATCAAAGTCTAGATAACGCCAGACCTTCTGCTTCTCGCCTCTCTGTCACTACATCATTTCACGGCCAGGGTCATACGATTGCCTAATATTTCACCGCTTCTGCCTCGCACCACACTCTGATAGCTAACCTTCCTTAGCTGAAATTAGGTTTAGTAAATATGTCTGCCCATTGGTTGTTATTGTCTTTGACTTGATGCTTCAGGGAGGAGGGTGATCGACATGCCTTAAGTGCGAAAAATAGATGCTGTTGATTATTAGGGGAACTTATGACACTGACTGTACCTATAAATACTTCCATCTCAAGCCTTTCTCCTTTCAGGAGTATATTACAGCAGTGTGAGTAACCCTCCTCTCTCTCTCTCTCTCTCTCTCTCTCTCTCACCTTCAATAACCACCATGCCCCTCCTCTCTATCTCCTACCTTCTATAATCCCCTCCACACATCTCCCAGGTACAGAAAGCAAGCCCTGTTCCACGCCAACAAGACCTTCAAGATCGTGCCAACATTTAGCGAGTTCGTACGCATTCTACTTACCACTGAGCCTCGCCACTGCTACCCCCACTGGCGACCTATCCACCTCCTCTGCTCACCCTGCCATGTCAACAACACCTCCGTCGTCCACATGAAACGTTTGACGAGGATCTGGGCTACATGTTGAAGTTAGTATCGCTATATTCTGTCCTTTTTAACGTGGACTATTGGTCCCTTCTCTCCATCTTGAACGCAGACCTGTAATAGATCAACAAGATTAAACAAGAAATTAACTAGAGATTAACAGTAGCATATGGTTCTACTCACGCAGAAGTGCTATGGAAACGATGTACAGTAGAAACGATGTACAGTAGCAGCTTTGTCCTCCACAGTATCAGTCATTCTGTGTGGCTTAGTTTCTTTAAATTTCAAGGTTTCTGTGTGACTTAACCCTTTTTTTCCTTACATTATCAATGACAGACAATTTATGTGACTTTCCCCTTTATTGTTCTTCCCTGATTGAAAATCCATCGTTGCCTCAATAGAAAGACGGGTCTGGACGCCGAGGTAGACGATACAGGAACAGGAAAGCACAAAAGCTAGAAAACTATCAACATCCAGTAAAATAGGCCATACATCATTCCCCTCATCATTCAAGCCTTCGAATTTCCTGGCTCCGCCCGGTAGGACACACGATCTTTAGATAAATGTATTTCACAACGCCTCTGAGACAAAAGTCATTCCTGCAAGAGCAGGCTCAAATGAATGTGGTGAATCCAGTATGGTGCATGCCGAAGCTACCATGCTGCAGTTCACCATCCTCCCCTTGGCAGATAGGGAGGGAAATGAGGGATGTTTATATGATAACGCAGCGCAACCACCTGGTCTTATCGGTGCCACCACGTGAGGTGGACTGTCCCTCTTCAGCATCAATGCCATATTAAAAAGGGAATTCAGTCCTTGCAAGCTGAATCTCCATATACAGGATATAGTTCATCCATCAGTTTCTATCCTTCGTCTTCCATGCGTCCTCTTGCCCTCAAGCTTATTCATATTCACCCTTTTCACCATTCTGTTCTTATCCATACTTTCTTTGTGATCATACCGTTCAACCACGCTTTCTTCTCCTCTTTATTTAACGGACTTCCTCGCTCCCTATCTTTCCACTCTCAATTACCTTATCCAACATACACAACGCATATCCATTCCATAACAACCTTTTTCTCTGCGTATGAGTTTTGATAGTTATGTCGTTTTAATGGCTTGCGTCCATTCGTTAACGTGGGCACGGAGAGATAGCCTCCGTAAATCTGGGGTCAAGATGGAATAGGGTAACTGGCACAGGGTCGAAATGGAGAATTCTGGCGGAGGCTTTTGTACTACTGCAGTGTGAGCCACCACAGGCTGATGATGATGATCATAAAGATCACGAGGATGACGATAAGGATGGTGGTGATGGTGGTGGTGATGATGATGATGAACATAATCAGGATGATATAACCTCGGAGCTGATCGGTTCATGAGTTTCAGGGCATTTTCATGTGCATTTTCGACTGTACACGAAATATGTATTTAAAAAAATGTATCCATATGATGGAACACAAATATTACGGTGTCTATATTCCCAGGTAGTGACTAGATTTCAAAGTACTGTATCACCAATCTACCAACCATCCATCTCACATTCACCAAACACATCCATCCAATATCCATTTTACATCCACTCGACGTTCATCTCATATCCACACAACATCTCTCCCATATTTAAGCACAATAATAATCACATCTTATCCGCCGAACGTATTCCTTGCATTTAATTTACACCCATTTCACATCCACACAGCATCAATCTAACATCCGCATAACATCCAACTAACACGACACAACATTCATATCAACATAGTATCCATCTCACATACACATAACATCGATTTCACATCTACATAACGTCTATCTCACATCCACACAACTTTTACTGTCAAGGTCCCTTGTCATCCCTCCGTTTGGCTTCCAGAATGATTACACACTTTACTTTCTCGTCTCACAGCGCTCGGGATGTTTGCCTCCTCCTCTCCCTAATCAGGACTTCATTATCCATTTTTTAATTTCCACGGCAATTCTGCTTTTAGCTTTTTACTTTCAGGATTCCTTGCTATCCCTCCGCCAAAGCCCCTGACCCGCTGCGACCTTCCTTGCAGTACTACCATATTCCTCCCTCTTGCAGTATATCTTCCACATTTTCCATACCATCTCTGTTTCAGCCCTGCTTTTGATAGAACCTAAATTATAATTTAAATGATTGCTACGAGTCTATCAGTGCTTTCACAATGGAACGAATCAGAAGCTGAAAATACAAAACTTATTAACGAGTAATCTGTGTTAGAAGTGGCAACCTTCCCGCCACGCGAATCCCGTTCCTACCTGAAGGTTGAGGAACCGGTGTGATCCGGAGAATGTATCACCTGGACGTAAGCTTGTAAGCAAACTTACGATTAAATCCCTGTCGTATTAAAGACCACTTTTTTGTAGAAAGATTTAGGAGAGTGCTGGATCATCTCACGTCCTTGATTACAAGATCCCTGTCATAGTTAACTTTTTTTTTTTTTTTGCAGAAAAGGTAAAGAAAGGATAAAGAAGAGTGTCCTCATGTCTCTTGTTCCTCCTTCTTAAACAAATCTTTTTACTATCAGGAGTGAGTAATTCATTTGTTTGTGAATAGCAGCCCATGGCTCAGATTTACAAACAAATATCTATTCCTTCTCGTAACCAAGATCTGTGAGGAAAAACACTTTCACTCGACTAAACCCCTCATGCATGTGTTGCAACCTTCCGGGAAGCAAAAACTCAGTATTTATATATAATTCATGCAGTTGCACTAGATGCAGGAATACTTAGGCTGCCCAGTAATTAGTTACCCAACCATAATTTTTTTTTTTTATGTGTCCGACTCTGGGCATAGGCTTCACAGCCTGCTATCAAGGCCCAGTCGTCCTCCTACAATCTACATGTCACCACTTCGGCGCTTAACACCCACCGTCCATATTGAATACATGCTAGGGCTGTCTCATACAGGACTGGTGTATTGGTATTAGCGGGGTCATTTTTACGACATGTCGGCGGGTCTTCTGGTAGATCAGTAAAGCCTGATTTAATGAAATTCAAATCCTTAAACTGTTCCCTGTACCAGCGAGGATTCGAACCTGGGTCCCACGGGACCGCAAGCCAACTCTCTACCGATCGAGCTTACTATGACTGGGCGGGTAATTACGTTCCATAGTTGGTGAGTGATTGGTAGCCATGCAAATAATCTCTATTTGGCAGCCATTCAGCTGCAAATATACTGAATCAAAGTCCAGCATGAGAATCAAACACATGTGGGCTACAATTTGTCATGCACCTTCCTACCCACGTATTTTCTTTGCATCGAGTAGGGCAGAATGGAAATAGAGTAGTGAGGACTGTGAGTTTCCTACCCCGTTAAGATAAATAAGCATACAAACAAATAAACAAGTAAATGGATAAATAATAACCATCCAGATGTTCTCAGATGTGCGTCTCCTGCCCTTCCCATGGCCTGGTAAAGCTGGGCAGGCTCCTGTGGGTGTGTCGAGTGTTAGGGATATGAATAAGAGGAGTAAGAGAATGGAATAGTAAGAATAATAGAGGGATGAAAGAATTATGTTATGGCGTTGTCACCGTTGTAAAAGACAAGGCCATTTATCCCTCCATCTATCTATCTCACTCTCTCTCTCTCTCTCTCTCTCTCTCTCTCTCTCTCTCTCTCTCTCTACATACATACATACATACATACATACTGGTGATGATCTGAAACAGGAAAAACAAACATCATTCTTGATTCTGGTCCACACTTTTAATTTGTAAGTACAGTGAAAATGCTGTAGTAAGCACGAAGTACTAAAGAACAGTAAATATTCGCTAGAGAGAAAGAGATCAAACATCGATATTTTTGGATATATTCCGTGTTCACCTCTCCAGAGCAGAATTAGTTATGAAGTAAGAAAAGAAAAACGATATAAATGAAATGTAGTTTGTGAAGGGACTACTGTAGTGCCATTTCCATCAGAACAGGATACAGGGATAACCAGGCACTGAAAACCTCATCCAGTTCAACTAAACAGGATGGTTTATGAGTCTCATTCTTTTGTGTATTCCTGTCCTTGTGTCTGGACCCTGCCTATTCCACATGTGATTGTGGGAAATACGATGATGATGGTGATGATGACGATAACAGCTTGTGAGGCTAGATAGTCACCAAGGAAATAATGTCCCTCCATCTCTCCTCCCTCAGTCGGGCCTCAAGTTCTTCGTCGTCCTCATCTTCCTCGTCGTCGCCAGAAGTGGGAGGGGAGAAATCTGGAACGATATCTTTGACGAGGCCCCTAAGGTGTGTGCCAACCACGTCCCTCCGTCGCCGCGCCTTCCTCTCCTCCACGTACCCTCGCCACGCACGCAGGCCTCGACGGAGCAGAGTTCTGGTGAGAGAGAGAGAGAATTTATCCTTTTTCTTACCACAACACACTGTGGACATGAACAGAAACATTCTGTATCATGATATCGAGTGTTATCTATAGGCCTACATATTCTAATACTACATTCTGTATCACACTCATCTCACGTGCTTTCCTGACTTCCACTTCTCAACCTCGCTAAATATTTCCAAATCCCGTTTATCTCTCACCACTGTCTTGTCCCAGCCATTCGCACTCATCTCATACTTCCCAACCCACTCATTTCCAAATCACTCCATTCACCTTCCTCTCACTCCACTCACCTTCTCATTAATATAATCCCACTCGCATCCCTATCATCCATAGTACTCCACTCACATCTCTATTATCCATTCTACCTCACTCACATCCCTCTCGCCCCTCATTTGTGGTAAAACTGGTAGGCCCTTTGTGAAAGAGTTCGTCGCTGCATGAGTAAGTTCAGTGCCTTCTCGCCACACTCATTCCCGTTGATCCCTCTCAATTTCTTCCCTCTCATTACCTCGCTCTCAAACCACTTACCATCTCACAACACTCACCCCCAGTCATTCCACTCACCATTTTTCCTGTCACTCATAATCCAGACCACTTACATTTACTCATACCCCACTCACCTTCATCTCATCTCCCTCTCACCCCACTCACCTACCTGTGATAAAATTGCGAGGCCCTCTGTGTATCGGCTCGTCGTTGCACGAGTGAATCCAGCATCACCCTCCGCCACCCCCACAAGCACCGACGCAGGAGGCACTGATGGTGGTGCTCTCTCGCCCTGGACACCCTTACCCGCCCTGCTGCCACTTCCTGTTCCCGTGAATAGAATATGATGCTAGCCACGAAGTAGCTCTATGGGAGTTATACAGCGCCGTAGTTTTGTCTGTTTCTGGTTCTGGGCTACAGGAAGTAAGTTGCAAAAAGACGAAAATTTGGGCCAGGTTAAGGTGAAAGTACCATACCAAGCATAACTGAATGAGAGTGAATACTGGCGTCAAGGGTACGAAAAGCAACACGATTTGTAATATACCTTAACCTTTATGAAGACTTATTTACCGTTAAAAAATTGGTCGTGACTTTTATAAATATAACTCTTGGAGTCTTATCGATTAACCCTTCAGCCTGAGGACGTATTCTCCGTTCTTTTCATGCTGTCTTCAGACGATTAAATTCACCTTTGGGGTACAATTTCCGGACTAGAGGGGTTGGGGGGGGTTATATACAGACTTCATTTATTCTTTCACATTGGGTGCTCTCTAAAACTGAGGAAACTCGTCTGAAGGTAGCAATATTAACACGAAGAGAACACGATTCTTAGAAGAGAAGAAAAGGAGTTGTATCCGAGTCTTCCCTTCTCCTTGCATTTATTTTTTTAAAGATAACAAGAGTTCCTCAACAAATACTAACACTGGAGCTTGTAATGATGATGTTGATGATGATGATGTTGAATATCCTCCTCCTCCTCCTCCTCCTTCTCCTTATCATCATCAACATCCCTATATAATAGTATTACTGACGGTGCCAGTAGTAGCAGTTGTTGTGGTAATGTTGGTTGCTGCAGTTGTAATATCAGCACATAAAAAGGTGTGATGATGCTGGAGTTCTGATGTGAAAGGGGGTGCTTTATCAAGAATTGGACTTTCGGTTATGGATAAAGACAAACATTAGTACACTCGACCAAACCCATACGCAACATTTTGAGTGCTGTCTTACCTCCCTCCAGACCATGAAGTACTTGTGAAGGAGACCAACGTTGTGGAAACCATCGGCCATCTTTTCCTTCCAGCGCTGTTCCTGGTCTCTGTTGATGACGAGCTTGGAAAACGCCTTCTGCATAATCCTCTGGGGGAAGTGGTCTCTGGCTTTGATGTTGTTTTCTCTGCTGATTTCTGCGATCCTCTTGAAGCCCTGAAAATATCGCCGCAACAGCTTATTTTTGTGGAAGTCGTCGGCTAGTTTGTTGTTTTTGGCCTGTCTTGCTTCCCGCTCTCGCCATCGTTCTTCCTTCAACAGTCTTAGTTCGTGGGCCTCTCGGATCTCCCTCAGCTTTGCTCCATGTCTTCTCTTCGTGTCTTCACAGAGTCTCTTTTCTTCTTCCAATTTGTGCTTTGCTTCTTCCAGCTTCTTTATTTTCATGGCCTGGTCTATTTCTTTCCTCTTGGCCTTCCGCTGCATGGCCCTCACAAGGATGCTAGAGAGTGTGTCGTCGTTTTCTTCCAGACCTCCGTTTTCCGCAGTCTCACCTCTGATATAGTTGTAGGTTTCGTAATTTCTCTCCTTAACGACGTAAGATCTTTTTTTCGTTCTCTCTGCTTCCCCATGTCCTTCCTTGACCCTGCGTAGCAGCTGTTTTTGCAGGAAATCTCTGACGTGTGAGGGATGTAGGGGTGAGTCTCCGGCCATGCGAGTGTCCGTAGTCCAGGGATTCATCGTAATTATCTGAGGAACAGCCTGCTCTATCCCCTCCAGGACGGTGACGTCTTGTATTTTACTCTTGCTACCGTAGGACTGTAATTCAGACCAGGGCGAAACTTGAAGTGAAAGGGTTGAAGTACTTGACTTGTGTCACGGATGTTATAGCTTACAACTAGGTTTCGTTATTATTACCAGACGTCACAGTCTCAGCATTGCTCTGTTATGAAATTCAGCAGTCAACAGGAAAATATAGATTGTTGGTAATGGAATGGCACAAACCAGACGAATTTCCCTATCTCCTTCAGATATTCACAGCATGAAGCAGGACTGTCAACTGACATCAAAAGGATTTTCTTATGCCCACTAATATATAGTCACTAACAAAAAGATTTCGACCAGTTACATACTATAATTACACCTACATATCAATGATGTGTACTGTCTATAGCTTGCCGATATAACCAGTGAAGTCCTTGTGCCTGAATACGTGAGCTGAAGCTACTGTACTGCGAGTTTGGGGAAGCATTCGTGGTCGCTATAGCAACGGTCTTGCTCAACTACAGTAGATCGAATTTTCCGCAAATCAATAATTGTTCTCTTGTTCAGATGTTACTAAGAAAGCCAAATATTATAGAAGGTAGAACAACTCGGTTTTTCGGTAGATATGGTGTAAAGATACACCAAATATAGGGGTCCATCACAAAATGAATATACGGTATAGATAATAAAAGCTAAGCTGTAGGCAGCCAGGTTATTCAGTTCCACATAAAATATTTTTGTAATGCGTGGCAAGACTATTGAAGTTACCAATCATATTTAATATGGCTGTTCTAGATATCATTCAGCTCTTTTTTGCACCAAGAGTGTAGAGTCCCCGGAGTAGGTTACTCACTCCCAACATTAAGAGTAAGTATCTGGTGACCATCCTCGGTCGCTCTTTGAGTAGGACTGTGTGAGTAATAGACTCCATCCACCTTTCAGATGCAAGCCCTTATGGGCTCCATCCGGTTGGAATACCTCAACTCATTAGACCACCAGGTGTCTAGTTATACAGTATAGTTACCACACAATGTAGCATATTATGGTTTTCTGGTTTATATTAAAATAACTGGTTTGTCACTCATTGTATTGTTACCTGAGGTAGCACTATATCGAGAGGACGGTAGATACCCCACTTAGTCTACCACTTTTGTGATGTCAAGAAAAATTTTTGCTTAGGTTTTATCTTTTATGCAAAAAGAATATCGTAGTTAGTCCAATCATGCTTCATTTTTCTCTTTAAAAAAATTTATATAACCATTTTCTGTGGAATGTTTAAGAAAGCTATAGGTGTGTATATGATGAGCGACCCTCCAGCGCATGCATCCAACATCATGGTGGCTAAGAAAACTGGGGAAAGTTTAATTAAAGGTAAATCTTGACCGCATCTTTCAGTGGTCAGCTGCCTCATTGGATTTAGCAGCTGGCGGAGTGTCCCATGTTCCTGCTATGGTCTCATCATCCAGCCTTACTGTTCATTCAGTGACTTCATTTCTCTCGAAGACCATAACTTTACACTTCCCTTCAATTACTTTTGGATTCCGTTTCTTACACACTCTCCCAGACTCATTCATCAAGCCTTGCAGTTTCCCTTCGTCTTCACTTAACAGCACTGTATTATCTGCAAACAACAGTAAAGGAAGTTTCCAAACGCTGCCCGCTCTCATTACAGCCGCTCCAACATCCACTGTCCTGCCTTGTATCTCTTTTATAATGCCATCTATATACAGACTGAACGACCATGGAGATAACGCATCCCTATTTCAGTCCGACATACAGATAGAAAAATTCATTCAGTTCACCATCCACATGCACTGCAGCCTTAGCACCCTCATACATAATCTTCACAGCATTCAGCAACTGCCCATTCACTCCTTATATTCTAATTATTTTCCACATGCCATGTCTTTCCATCCTGTCATATGCTTTCTCCAAATTCATGAAGGCCTCATACAACTTCTTTCCCACCTCTAGATGCTTTTCCACTGAAGACCTAAGGATGAATATCTGATCTATACAACCTCTTCCCTTCCTAAAACCTCCCTGTTCTTCTCCAGTTAGTTCCTCTGTTATTTCTCTGACTCTATAAATAAGTATCCTACCACATGTTTTTCCTATTACAGTAAGCAGACAAATGACCCTCTTACCACACACTTCTTTTTCCCCTTTTCCTTTGTACAGGGGAATAATTATACCTGACTTCCAATCCTTCGGGAATCAATCATCCTTCCAGGCCAATCTGCACATCTTCCATATCCATTCTACAACTGTCTTTCCCCATGCTTCATCATTTTACAACACACTCCATCAATTTCTGGGGCTTTCCCCATTTTGACTTTGGTCATTGGTTCCAATACTTCCATCCTACTGATCTCTTCCTCCCTTCTCACCTCCCTCCTTCTCCCAGCCATTCCCCAGCCACTTATACTGGCATTATTTTCATTCTCTGTGTTTATTGATCCTTAAAGTGTTCTCTATATTTACTCACTTTTTCTCTCTCGTCCATTAGCAATCTACCAGTTTTATCTTTCACTCCCCTACTTTATCACCCTGTTTAACTCTCTTTACCTCCTTCCAGAATATTTTCTTACATTCCCTCCACTTTGCACTCAAATTCCTTCCCAATTCCTCATCCACTCTGTACCTACCCTCTCTTACTAATCTTTTCACTTATCATTTTCTCTCTACATATAACTCTCTCTTCCATCTCTCAACTTCCTCCATGCCTCTGCTTCCCATCCATTCACTATATGCTTTCATCTTTTGCATCACAGCTTGTCGCACCTCTTCATTCCACCAAGCTGTTCCTCGCACCCTCTTTCATCGTCCCTTCACCCTAACCACCACCTCACATGCTGCACATACAGTATTTCTTCTGTGAATATCTTGCACACACCTTCCATCTCCCCCATTTCCTCCAAATCATATTTACCCAATCGCTCCTCCACTTCTCTCTTATATACTGCCTTTTTCCATCTTCCTGCAACCTTTCTATCTTCCTTGTTCGGACTACTTCCTCCTGTCCTTCCCGCCCTCTGTCCATCCATTGCATCTATACCTTGACTTTCACCACCAAGTGATGGTTAGAAAGTCCACTTCCCCAGCCTTTATATGCTCTTGCATACTGTACCAGTATTTTTAGACTGGCACCATTCATCTTCTCATGATCAGGAGAGCTTTAAGTTTTATTCCAGCTAAAGCCACAGTTTTAATGAGCTGAAAGTTATCCACTGGGACCTGAGAGAGTTAATGATGTTAATCGAAGCAACTCAAGTATTCTCATCCAAGTAACCCGATACAGTTTAATCAAGGTGAGAACAAGTGAGGGGATCTGAGAGTGATCACTGCTTTATTACAATGAGGTGGTTGTTAATGGAAATCTTACTATCTTCAGACTGTGCTATTCAACTTAAGGTGTTTTCCCGAACGAAAGGAGTTAGATATTTTCTTCAATTCCTTCATCACTATGAGGGGTCTCCTAAACTGAATATATATTTTATTTTCAATAACGGAGCAGAGGAAGGAAAAACAAAAGAATAAAAAGAAAAT
>JAGKTI010004469.1:32622-50420 GCA_018397915.1 Birgus latro
ATCCAATACATATATTGTCTTTCTTTAGATGTCTTAATCCCTTAAGGGGTGGCCACAAACGAATCGTCTTCATGTCACACTGTCCTCGGCTATTAGGCTGCCCTCTCTCTAAGTTACTGCAGCTCATACCCCGTCCTCTCAATATGCCTTTCCAACCCATCACTCCATCTTATCTTTGATCTTCCTTCACCCCTCCACCTTACCTACATAGTATACTGTTACCCAGTCTCTCATCAAGACCCAACACTGAATAATGTCATTCAGCAATGTGCAGAATGAAAGACTGAATAGCACAAAGGAGGTTTGCAGGTAAAAATGCCCTTTTATTGGCCGGTATTTACTTGCACATATAATATCAATTTTGTAGTTTACATTTAGCTTCACTTTCACTGTTAATTCTTTCCGTACGTGAGGTGGTGGGTGAGATGGGGAGGGGGAGACCGAGGATGAGGTGGAGTAATGGACATGGAGAGGTATATCAGTGAGGGTCGTTTAACTTGGAGGAAGTGCAGCCTGATGTCGGAGGCTAGGTTAGCGCGGAGACGATTTACTTTTCGCCACCCCTTTCAGGATTACAGTACCTGGGTATAAGCATATAGATGAATAGATAGATGGACAGATAGACTGAATGATTGAGAGATAGATATTTAAATTAGTTAACCAACTCTTAAGACCGGCTTCTTAAGCACTTCAGAACGGGGATTCAATACATCTTTCACTCTGCCTATTGCCAGATGATTTAATTTAACTGTTCTTGAAGAAGGGACACCACCCTCCCACTTCTTGTCAATCCCAGTTCATGCGTAGGAAAAAATATATTAAAATGAAAGTAGTAGTGGTATTAGTAGTTGCAACACCAAGCTCATCGAGACATGAACTAAGTTCACCTCAGGCTGAAGAGGCCCTTTTCCTGAAGACCACCATCCTCCTTTCGAGAGATATAGAGGGAGGTGAGAAACGTTTGTGTAACCGGGCAGTGGAGTTATAGTCACAGTGCTACAGCATGAAGGCGTCTCTCACCAGCACAAAGTAATATGAAATAACAAATAAAATTATGCACCAGGTACTATATACTCTCAGAGAACAGTGCCACAGTGTAAATATATAATATGGAGCGACACAGCGCCGGTGAAAGGTCAGGTCGCTGTCAAAAAAAATGTTCCTGTTCTAATATCGCTGCAGGACTGTTTTGCACTGCCCGGCCCCTTCCTTAACCAGTTCACTCAGATGACGTCTTTTTACCTTATTATTACCATCTCCAGATGACTGTAATCAGTTTAAGGGAAACTTTCTAGTAGTAAAAGAAATTTAAAAAGCTAAGCTAATCTTTAAGTTCGAAAGGAATCCCCTGAGTTGAAATAAAATAGTCGAAAGACAGGAAGAACAGAATTTTAAAAAAACAAATGTCATTGAACTGAGGTGTCTAGCAAGCGTTACCTGACCTACCTGAAATGGAAACTGTCACAAGTCACAGCCAGTTTGTTTGTTTGTTTGTTTTTTCCTTGGTACGTACACCTTGGAATACCAGTTCTATTTGCTTTCATTCTTTTGATAAAGCACTCAGAACACATCATAATCATTATCACCATCATGACCATCATCATATTTATCTTACTTTTTTCCCTCGTCTGTCTATCAGTCTATATACTTAGGCTGCTCCCCCCCCCCACAAGGGGGTAGCCGAGACAGGACTAACACCCCCAATTTACTCCTCCATATGCACACATTTACTTGTATATCAACCCCAAGGGGAGAAGGGACAGATCCTCACAGCACCACACCGCACGAGGGTCAACTGAGCAGTGCAGTCAGTGACATCCGCAGCAGGGCCCGATAGAAGAGCTGGTTTACCCCTACCACATCATAATGGACCCATCTCCTTACCCGCACCTGACCTGATCAGCTGATCAGACTAAATGTGGGAGAATATCCCCTCTGGGCCACGTCACCATTTATTCATTCACAATTTCTCTCTAGTCATCCCTCTCACGCGCAACCACTCTTCCTTGCTGTATGACATCCGTCTCTCATCTAACAGTCTCTTCACACTGTCCTATTGGTGGTCTTCCTCTCAACCTTACACGACCTGGGCTGACAACCTCCACCACATCAAGTAGGTTTTCCAGCGTATCAGAGAGGCTGGATTAAAGCTAAAACTGTCAAAGTGTGTCCTGGCGGCACGCTCTGTCGCCTTCATGGGACATATTATCTTGCAGTAAGGGATTGCCCCCGATCCAGACAAGCTTCACGCCATAACGGACCTCCTCCTCCCAAAAATCGTAACAGAAGTCCGGGGAGGAGACAGCCAACAGCCGTCCTCGGTATAACTCCATAAAAGGAGGTAGAGTGACAGCCACCTCGCTGCACATACTCACACCAGGTGACGACCACCTAGCCGCACATGGGGAGGAGACGGCCAACTGCCGCCCTCACTCTAACTCCATTAAAGGAGGTATAGTGACAGCCACCTTGCCGCACTCTCTCACACCAGATGACGGCCACCTAGCCACACACTGGGAGGACACGGCTCTGAGCCGCCCTTGCTCTAACTCCATAAAAGGAGGTATAGTGACGGCCACCTCGCCGCACTCACTCACAACGGATGACGGCCACCTAGCCGCACACGGGAAGGACACAGCCAATAGCCACCCTCGCTCTAACTCCATAAAAGGAGGGATAGTGACAGTCCCCTCACTGCGCTTACACATGCTTACACACGCTTACACACACCGGGTGACGGCCATCTAGCCGCACACAGGGAGGACACGGCCATTAGCCGCCCTCGTTCTAACTCCATAAAAGGAGGGAAGGTGACGGCCACCTCGCCGCACCCAGGAGACAGCCACCCTGCCACTCCACTAAAAGAAGAGGCACAAGAAAATGCCATCACACTCTCTCCCCACAGAGATGTCCTCGCCCTCGACAAGCAGCTGGAGGAGGCCTGGCAAAGACCCTTGGTATCAGGAGTCCTAACCCTCTCCCTCAACCCCCCCAGTGACCCCAGCCCCTGTCGGACTCGGTCACACCAAGCTGCTGCAGCCCAGACCTGACGGAGGCCCAACGACGAGACCGCAGCCCTGGGACCAGTTGAGATATCCCTAGGGCCCTGGGACGAGACCTCTCCAGCCCCAAGCGACGCCCCCGGAGTAAACGTAGGCAAACATGGCTCCTGGCCCTGTTCGGGCCCAGCCTCTAAGCCCAGGGCCCCCTTTTCCCCCACCGTACTCCTGTAGAAGGGCCCACCCTCTCCTGCATGGCCCTCCGATAACTCCTGGACGAGACTCTACCGGTCGGCCTCCAGTCAGCCACCGGAAGTCCTGACGACCCGTGGCATCCTGACGCAGGCCGCCAACGAGCCCCAGCCCTCTCCTGCCCCCAAATCCCTTGGTTCTGTCTATTTTTGTGTGTTGTAACTATTTTCCTGTAAAGTGTGTATTCATGTTGTGCCAGAGTTTGTAATTTGTTGGTAATATACGTGTAAGGTTGTTGCCCTGCCTTTTTATGCCCTGTTCCTTCTGATTGCCTTAATAGAGCCCAACCCGGTCTAGAAAGAGAACCCCATTCCAGGCTTCGTGTATAAGGGACGAGAAGTCGCACCCTAATTCACGCAGCATAACAACTGTAATCAAATCAATAATACTGTGGAATTTCAAAGCACAGCAGAATGTTGTGCAGAAATTCTATCATTGAGAGGTAACAATGCAGTTTTTTCGCTGTTATATGTCGGCAGCTTCTTTTTAATGATACAGTAATCGTGAATAAACCGAATGTTCCTTGATAAAGGGTAAATTTGTAAAACCATTTGGTCTTTCTTCTGTGGCCAGGTCATGGTAGGATTTTTAAGCCTGCAGCATCCATCATTTGTAATTATTAACCCATATGAGATGCTGGAAATAGTATTTACTTTGTTCTTGCCATCCCCAAACAGTTTTATTCAGCTAAGGGGTGACCACCTCATCTAACTTGGGGTTAATAGCCTCCTCCATGGAGCCCCTGACACTATTATTATTATTATTATTATTATTATTTTTTATGATCCTCCATGGAGGAACTGTGAAGGTGCAATAGGTTGAAAAATTGCCTATCCTGTATGTGAACCTGGTTGATAGGGAGGAAGTTGAAGAACTTTTCTATAACCAATCAGCAGAGCTGGCTGGCTGTATCAGTGCCAGCACATGAAGGCATCCCTCTCCAGGGGTGGTGAACACTGATAACATTGTACTACAGTATAATGTTTTGTTAGTTTCAGGTTGATCCATCCACCAGCGATGCCACGACACAGGCAGTCTCGTATGCCCAGCCAAGCACGGCCACTACCGCCTCAGGAGTCCGTTGTGCCGGTGGACATAGAAATTGATCAGGCCAAGGAGAAACTGAGTCTGATACTTGAAGACTTTGATGGTGAGGGTAAGGCAGGGAAGTGAAGGGGAGGCGTAGATGAGATGGGCTGTGGAGAGGGTGGTGCATGATGGAACACCTAGTTGACAATTGAAAGAGTGTGAGTTCAGTTCTCTGACTGGGCAGTCTCTAGGACAAAGTTTGTTTCCCTCACTTTCCAGTTCACCTAGTAGCTATACAGCATTTACTCTGATTTGGCCAAAAATTGCTCTCTCACCATCTTCAGTGCTGAGTTTTAACAAAGGACCAGCACCAGAACATTGTATCAATCATGAAATGCCACTGAGCTACCTGAAATGAGCTGTCCCCCAAATAGAGGATGGTGGACTGTAGGAGAAGGAGGACAGTTTCTGGCTGCACTCCACTGGGTTCACATATCTGATGAACCCGGGGTTATTTACTTATTCACCATGTCACTACAAAAGGTCTCCCCAGAACTGAATAAAATTGTTTGGAGGTAGCAAGAGTAAACCAGTAAATACATCACCAGATTGAATGTTAATAATACTGGAAACATCAAAGTAACCTTAGTTTAGCAGATGAGCATGTACTAAAGTTGTACTAAAATTTAAAAGATAGTTAAGATTGGCAGCTTGGAGTGGGAAAGGAGGTCCGAATGATGATGATGATTTATATTACTGTAGCTAGTTAACAGTGTCAGATTACTGTACTGTACTTATAGTTTAAAATTTAGTTTCATATGTTCTTAATGCTTTAATTCCATTTGCCTCACCAGAATATAGTTACACTACCTGCAAGATAGTTTATCTTTATAACATGCAGGCAAGTGTACTGCATAGAAATTTGCACCATTTGTCAGTGGTCTACAGTTTAGTATGTCCCATTTGTAATGACAGCCATGCACATTGCCAGATTTAACCCTCAAGAGGTGCCTAGAGTTTTTTTTTAAGCATGTTTGCTATCAAAGGATGCCATCTGATCATCTACCCTTAAATGTACTGGACTGCAGTTGCTTCACCTTGTGCCCTGACGCCTCGAATGGGGCCCAGTTAATAAACCTGTAGACAGTCACTTTGATTTATTTGTTTATTTTCTTTATCTAATCATTTACTTTTTCCTCAGTTGAGTGTTGAGTGAGGATCATGGAAGATGAAATTGAGAGCATCCTTCAGTCAATCTGCCAGATGTACCAAAGAGATCTCATGCACTACCAGGCTGCTGTCCTTAACAAACCATGGCAACAGAGTGATTCGGAGGAAGAGGAGAAGAGGAGTATGACAATGAGAAACAGTATGGCCTGCATGTTAAATACTGTACTGCCGAAAGCATGCTTCAATCTGCCACAGCCAAGAGACGTGGATGCAGACCAAAGCTGATGCTACATCCTGCCGAGAACAATGTACCCGCTCCATCACCACCAGTTACTAGAAGTGAGTCTGACTTCCACAGTTTTGGGAATTATATATAGTTACTAATACATTATTACATTTGTAACGGAATTGAAAGATGAATTAAGGGAAGAGTAAAGTTGTGGTCTTCGAGAGAAGTGAAGTCAGTGAATGTACAGTGAGGTTGGATGAGGAGGAAATGGAAAATGTGAGTGCATTTAAGTACTTGTGTACTGTGGTGAGTAAGGATGGAAGCTTAGAGGGTGAAGTGCTTGAAAGGGTACAACAAGGAAGAAAGGTTGCTGGTTCCTTGAGCGATAAGAAACAGGAAAGTGAGCATGGAAGTGAAAAGTTACTGCATGACAGTGTTGTGATACCAACCCTTACGTATAGAAGTAAAGCTTGGACCTTGTTGGAGGGACACAAGTCAAGAGTGAGAACTCTGGAAATGAGTTATTTGATAGGAGCATGTGGAGTCACATGGAGAGACAGACTGACAAATGAGGAAGTGAAGGAGCGTTGTGGTGTGGACATGGATGTGATAAGAAGCGTTAGGAGAAACACAGTGGGGAGGTTCGGCCATGTGGAGAGGATGGAGTGTGAGAGACTGAAGAGAAGAGAGTATGTAAGTCAGGTGGAGGGGAGGAGAGGGAGGGGGAAGCCATGAATGTGACTGAAGGATGGAGTGGAGATGTATGTGAGAGAGGGGGGCTGTGAGCTGGGAGCAGGGCAGATAAATGGCAGAGGACCGGGTAACATGGAGGCAATTTGTTTGTGGCCACCCCTTACAGGATTAAAGCATCTGGCAGTGAATGGATGGATGGATGGTATATACATGACAATGAAGACACAGAAAAGACTTGTTTCTGGTGATTAGCATAGTCTGGGAGGGTTTTCCACCTATGTCAGTTCAGGTTTACTGGGTTGAAATACATCATCACATCAGAAATCCCTTAGGGGAAAATAAGCCAATTCCACATTACCTTAACCTGGGTGTGGCCCACCATTGCACTCCCACATTACCTTCTATGGGGTGCTTGGCTCAAGGCTAGGCCACTGTATTACAGTACTTTATAGAGTATGGGTTGCATTACTTAGCTGAAAGATAAATAAATAAAATCCTTTTACTGCTTAGAATACAGTAGCACTGAGTATAATGAGACTGCAGTATGCTTCGGGCTATATACTGAATGTGTCAGACATACAAGATGCTATGCCATGCAGTAGTCAACTCACACCTATTGATATATGAGTACCACACATGTATAAACAGTGCCGCACAACCCAGTATAATCCCACCTGAGTTGAGTCACTGCACTATGTAAGTACAGGTAGCAAAGATAAAAGGCAAATGATAGTGAAAGAAGAGAACATAGTTTGGACAAGAGAGTTGTTATTGCCTTTGTGCACTATTTAGGTACAGGTATTGGGGTTAAAAGGCAAATGATTGTGGGAGAGGAGAACATAGTTTGGACAAGTGAGTTCTTATTGCCTATGGAAAAAAAACACACACACACAGTATTATGGGAACCATGCACACTGTTCAGTTCAGATTTATTTGGCAGCTAAGAGTTGTGCATTTGCATGATTTTACAATCAGCAGGGAGGAGGGTACCAATGTACAGTAGGTACCCATAGACTGAAATCTCTTGAATTTTTTGTTCTTCATTTTGACTGGAATTTGTCACAGTGGAGTTAAACAGTCAGCATGGGATTACTCACATCTTGCTCTGGCAGGTTCCTTAGGTTCCAAAGCAACATTTTTAATGGCAAAAACCAAGACTAAAAGGTTTGGTTGGAACTGTTCATCCTATCCCCAGTTTCTCTGCCTTTTTAGGGGATTGAGCCGTGGCTACAAGTATATTTTCAGGTCACCAGAAGTAATTCTTTCCTCTTCAAGGCAAATTTTATATGAACTAAAGGAAGTCTTCCAAACCTCTTAAGAGCATAATGAAGTGAAAGTACAGTGCCTCTCACTTTAACTTTCCAGTGTTGCACTTGACCTCAAGTCATGTGGAATGCTTATCAACTTTATAGTTGTATTCCTTTATGTATCCTTCTGCCTCCGGGTGACTTTACACTCCCTCTTCTGTCTCTCTTTCCTTCATTCTTTCCTCGTCCTTCTGTCTGTGGGTGACTCTACACTGAGTGACAAGTCAAATGGTTTCCTGTACATCAGGAAACCATTTACTGTACTATGCTGGGTGGTAACCATATAATCAAATTTTGGCTCCTGGTGGTTTAGTGGGTAATTGCAGCTCTCCAATCAGATTGAGCTGGTGAAGGTTTATATCCAAGGGATGGTAGGGCTTTATTGCTCTTGTAATGCCACTCAGGGATGAGTGAGGCTGGTCACTCTTATCTTAAATGTCAGGACCAACTTGCCTAGTCCCGGGTTCCCACATTCCTCTTTGGTGTGACATAGAATTGGATGATGAATGGATGGATGGACCCTTTTAACAGTCTTTTTTTTTGTTATGCCCACAGTAATGTATTAAAATTACAGCATATGAATGGGAAGCTTATTTGCTAGTTTCACCCATTTTACAATATTAATTGTATGAAAAAAAATAAATAAATAAAAATATGGAATACATCCCTGACATCTACCAAGGTGTGTGTGTGTAGCAACATACAGTACTGTACTGTATGTACTTACCATTCTTTGGATAAAACTGAATGTCACTGGTACTTTAGCAAGCAGTATACTACACTGCAGCAGGATTACTAGTTTTAATCAAAGCAGTGAGCATTATGTAGTATAATATCTATCATCTGTGGTGTTAAACTGTATCGTGGAGAATTTACACTGATAACTGTTGTGCTCTTTTCGTTGAGTGTTCGGTACTCTACAGTAAGTATACATTGAGTGTGTTGACGTTTTGCAGGCATGCACCTCACCAGACAACGGAAAGTGTTGGGTATCAGCCAGACCAACAACATGCTGCCACCACCTTCCTCTGCCAGGGTACAGTGCTCCAGAAAAGCAGTACAGGTGAATGATATTATCATGCCTTATAGTAATGTTATTGTTGCTTCTTTTACATTATTCCCTGTTGTAGTTTCATTGGTATTGTCCATTTTATATTTTATTCATCATTATTCATGTGATATGTAGGACAATATTGGTGTGGTTTGGACATATAGAGAGAGAGTAGAGGATAAAATTGGGTGAAAAATATCTCTGGGTGAATATTGGCTCATTGAACTTTAATGGCTTGTTGAACTGTATGCACCCACAACTTAGCATTCAAGTTGTGTAAGTGGCTCAGTTTCTGTCATATGAAAACAAACTGATTGTACTTACCCCCATCCCCCAGGAAGCTGCAGCAACTCCAGCCAACCAGGGTGTCCCAGCAAATTACACATCCTCACTCTTCATTACCCCAAGTTCATTACATGCTTCTACCCTCGGGTACCATCAAGCGCCATCCTAAAATGGGGGAGATTGCAATTTTCCTGCGGGGGTCGCCACTACAGGTCTCACTCATCACCAGTCCTAAAATTGGCATGGAGGTGGGTGATCCACTTGGTTAGCTATATCTACCTTAGTTACACCAGCAACAGTAGAAACAACTAAATCCTTATTATGCAGTAAATTTTTCTTTCCTTATTTTAATCTTTATACAAGTTGTGGTAGGTGGGGGCACTCACCATCCACTCACTCGATGTAGTGCTGCTCTCAGGTGTCTGCTCTTTCCTCTCCTCTATCCTTCTTTCCTTCAATCCTCTTCTATCTTTCTTTCCTTCATTCTTTCCTTGTCCTTCTGCCTACGGGTGACTATACACTCCCTCTTCTGTCTTTCTTGCCTTCATTCTTTCCTCGTCCATCTGTCTGTGGGTGACTCTACACTGGGTGACAAGCCAGATGATTTCCTGTACACCAGGAAACCATTTACTACTCTGGGTGGTAATCATATAACCAAATTTTGGCGCCTGGTGGTTTAGTGGGTAATTACGGCACTCCAGTCGGATTGAGCCAGTGAAGGTTTATATCCAAGGGATGGTAGGAGTTTATTGCTCATGTAATGCCACTCAGGGATGAGTGAGGCTGGTCACTCTCATCGTAAATATCAGGACCAACTTGCCTAGCACTGGGCTCCCACACACCTCTGCGGGGCGACATAGGATTGGATGATATATAGATAGATAGATATTTTTTTATACAAGTCTACAGTTCTTTGTGTTGTTGCATGCCCAGGCTTGTGTGAAACCAGCTTGGTTGGACTGCAGGCTGAAGATACTATTCTCCTGCAGCCAACCATCTCCTTTGAGGGAATACGGAATGAAGTGAGATATCAGTATACTGTACATTTGTAAACTTGCCCATTTTTAACTCAGCTGCTGTTGCTTGAAGGTTACTTGTTGTCTCTGTATGTAGCCAGATAGTATACTAGAAAGTTATTGAAAAAAAGTTACAGATTCTGCCTTCTGGCTATTTTCCCTCAATATGGAGAGAGTTCTAGAAGGTATGATTAGAGAAAGAGTGAATATTGATGAGATGCAGTTCGGGTTTATGCCAGGCAGGGGGACCACTGATGCCATATTCATTGTTCGACAGCTTCAGGAAAAATATACTGGAAAGAAAAGGGAACTGTATTTTGTTTTTGTTGATTTGAAAAAGGCCTTTGACAGAGTCCCTAGAGAGGTGGTGAAGTGGGCAATGAGAAAGCTTGGGTTGGAAGAGTGACTGGTTAGGGTAGTTATAGCCATGTATGTGGGTGCTCACACCCAGGTAAGAGTGAATGGAGATCTGAGTGATGAGTTTTCTGTGAATGTTGGTGTGCATCAGGGGACAGTTTTGAGTCCCTTGTTGTTTATCAAGGTACCTGAAGCCCTTTCACGTGACTTCAGAGAGGGACTTCTGTGAGAGATGTTGTATGCTGATGATTTGGTGTTGACTGCAGAGAATGAAAAGGAGGTGGAAGAAAGATTTAGGAAGCGGAGAGATGGTATGGGGCACAAGGGCTTAAGGGTAAATGCAGATAAAACAAAAGTGATGGTATCTTGGGTTGGTGGTACAGTCAAAGAAGAGGGAGAGTGGCCATGTGCAATTTGCCACAAAGGTGTGGGAAGTAATTCCATCTTGTGCAGTGTTTGCAAAAAATGGGGGCACAAGAGATATAGTGGTATTAGAGGTAGACTTCGAGATAATGCTGATTTTATGTGTGCGGCGTGTCAGGGAGAGCAGGTGGAGATTGTTAGGCGTGAAAGGATTGAACTTGCTGGTGAGTCTCTTGAGTGTGTGGAAGAGTTTTGTTATTTGGGAGACATGTTATGTGCTGGAGGTGGGGCTGTAGCAAGCTCGGTTCCTAGGGTGAGAAGTGGTTGGAAGAAGTTCAGGAACTGTTGCCTCTCCTGACAGTGAGAGGACTCTTCCTGCGTGCTAAGGGGTTTCTGTATGCAGCATATGTTAGGAGTATGATGCTGTATAGTAGTGAGACCTGGCAAGTAAGGGAAGAGGATATTCGCAGGCTTAAACGTACAGAAATGACAGAGATTAAGTGGATGTGCAGTGCGTCCCTTCGTGTAAGGCCTGGGGGGGCTGGGTTTACGATCGAATAGTTGAGGGGAGGGACTGGATTGTATTGGTATTGTGATGAGGGGAGGTAGGCTGAGATGGTTTGGGCATGTGGAGAGGATGGGGGATGATAATTGGGGGCAGAAGGTGAGAAGTGTTAATACTGGGAGAGGGGTTGTGAGGGGTAGACCGAGAAAGACTTGGGATGAAGTCATTAAGTGTGACCTCAGGGTTAAGGGACCGAACAGAGAGGTTGCCATAGATCGAGCAGCATGGAGCGCCGCCATTAGGTGACCAAGGCCGACTCATGCAAGCATGTTGGAGCCTTCAAAAATGAAACGAAATTAAATGTTGATTCTGATACTTATGTTGTGTGGCTTTTACTTGCTGATTTACGGACTTAATATATTGTGAACATTCTTTCTCTTCCTCACTGTTTGGTGCCATTAGTGTTATTAATGTTATTTTGTTTACAGGGGTGGGTGGAATCTCTGGATGTGGAAAATATGGATGAAGACACAAAGGCAGAACTTATTGCGATCCATAAGAAGGTTGGCAAGATACTTAATATGTGAAAATGTTGGAAGTTAATGGAATGTTGACCCTGTGAAGCCTGTGATGTCATATTTATTTTATAGCTGTTACTCTTAGGGAGGAGGAGGCCGAGGATGAGCTGCTTCACCACTTAGCATTCATTGTCAAAGTACTTCTCTCTTTACTCTACCCATGTCTGCTCAAACCTGTCCATAAACATCTCACATCATGCCTTTAATCTGCTTTGCTCCTTCTCATCTTGGTACCCTGTTGGACTTATATCTTTATTGACTTATGTATTTTTCCCTGAATATTTTACCATTGTATAATACTCTTCCTTGTGTCTTTTAGGTGAAATCATATTTGCATTATTTTTTAATCCAGTTTGGTTACTCTACTTACAAAATTGAAGAGTTGGTTTATAACTCAAAAAGTTTGTAAGTTGAAATTCATTAATATTTGAGGCCAGGTATGTACAAATCATTGGCAGACATTGTGAACATTGGTAGAAACTGTAATACAGTAAAATGAAATTGTTTTACAATTACATCAAGTAAATTAATTTGATCATTGATACTATTGTTCTTAAGTTTTAATGTATTATAGACAGGGTGCCAACGAAGCCAGTGGGGGTGTGAAAGATAAAAATGGTAGATTACTAGTGGAGAAGGGAGAAAAAGTAAACAGATGGAGAGAACACTTTAATGAACTGTTGAACATAGAGAATGAAAGTAATGCAAGTATAAGTGGCTGGGGAATGGCAGGGAGAAGGAGGGTTGTGAGAAGAGAGGAAGAAATCACCAGGATGGAAGTGGTGGAAGCAATGAAGAAAGTTAAAATGGGGAAAGCCCCAGGAATTGATGGAGTGTGTGGTGAAATGCTGAAGCATGGGGGAGAGATAGTAATAGATTGGATGTGGAAGGTGTGCAGATTGGCTTGGGAGGAGGGTAGAGTCCCGGAGGATTGGAAGTCAGGTATAATTATTCCTCTGTACAAAGGAAAACGGGAAAAAGCAGTGTGTGGTAATCATAGGGGCATTTGCCTTCTCAGTGTAATAGGAAAAATATATGGTAGGATACTTATTGACAGAGTTAAGGAAATTACTGAGGAATTAGTTGGAGAAGAACAAGGAGGTTTTAGGAAGGGAAGAGGTTGTGTAGACCAGATATTCATTCTTAGATCCTTAGTGGAAAAGTTTCTAGAAAAGGGCAAGAAGTTGTATGCAGCCTTCATGGATCTGGAGAAAGCATATGACAGGGTGGATAGACAAGGTTTGTGGAAGGTATTAAGAATATATGGAGTGGATGGGAAGTTGTTGAAGGCAGTGAAGAGTATGTATGAGGGTGCTAAGGCTGCAGTGCGTGTGGATGGCAAACTGAGTGAATCTTTCCATTTGAAGGTTGGATTGAAACAAGGATGTGTCATGTCTCCATGGTTGTTCAGTCTGTATATGGATGGGGTTATAAAAGAGATACAAGGTCGGGCAGTGGATGTTGGAGTGGCCCTAGTGAGAGAGGGCAGTGTTTGGAAACTCCCTGTACTGTTGTTTGCAGATGATACTGTGTTGTTGAGTGAAGACGAAGGGGAGCTGCAAGGCTTGGTAGATGAGTTTGGGAGAGTGTGTAAGAAACGGAATCTAAAGGTGAATGTGGGGAAGAGTAAAGTGATGGTCTTCGAGAGAAGTGAAGCCAGTGAGTGTACAGTGAGATTGGATGGGAAGGATATGGAGAATGTGAGTGAATTTAATTACTTGGGCAGTGTGATGAGTAATGATGGTAGTCTGGAGGGTGAAGTGCTCGAAAGGGTACAGCAGGGAAGGAAGGTTGCTGGTTCGTTGAAAGCAGTGATAAGAAACAGGGAGGTGAGCACGGAAGTGAAAAAGTTGTTACATGACAGTATTGTGATACCAACTCTGACATATGGAAGTGAAGCTTGGACCCTGTTGGAAGGACAGAAGTCAAGAGTGAGAGCAGTGGAAATGAGTTATTTGAGAGGAGCATGTGGAGTCACATGGAGAGACAGACTAACAAATGAGGAAGTGAAGGAGCATTGTGGTGTGGTTGAGGACGTGATGGGAAGCATTAGGAGAAACACGTTAAGGTGGTTTGGGCATGTGGAGAGGATGGAGAGTGAAAGATTGATGAGGAGAGTGTATGTGAGTGAGGTGGAGGGGGCGAGAGGGAGGGGGAGGCCGAGGATGAGATGGAGGGATGGAGTGGAGAGGTATATGAGAGAGGGGGGTGTGAGTTGGGAGCGTGGTAGTGAAATGGCAGGGGACAGAGTGACATGGAGGCGATTTGTTTGTGGCCACCCCGTTCGGGATTGAGGCGTCTGGCAATAGATAGATAGATAGATATATTGTTCAGTCCAGTTGTATGTAGATGTCATTGAAATAATACCTCTGTAAATACATCTCACTAGCTTATAGTTTTAACAGAGTTGGCACTTGGTTTATCTATCTATCTATATATTGCCAGATGCCATAATCCAGGGGTGGCCATTTGACTTTGTGTTATTTGTTTTACAGGGAGGGGCACTAACCCCCCACCAACCCACTTGTTGACATGGAGGGAGCACGTATGGTTTGGTTATACGGTTACCACCCAGCACTGTACTGTATGTAGTTTCTTGACTTACAGGAAACCATTTGGCTTGTCACTCAGTGTAAAGCCACCTGTAAAAGAAAGAAAAGCAATAAGAAGTGACAGGAAAGATGGGAGAAATAGGAAGAGAGGAGGGCAGGCACAGAAAAAGAATGATAAAGGCTAAGGAAGAAGAAGGCAGCTCTACATAAAGTGAGTGGATGATGGTTGCCACCACCTACCACTACACTTGGTTTAGCTTTTAGTAATTACATGCAGGTTTATGAGAAGGTGTTTATTTATCAGCATTTTAGTGATGAAATATCTGTAAATAAAAGCATTTTGTATTTATGTTAAGAGATCTGTGTCAAATTATTATGTACAGGGTGTCCCTAAATTTAGGTCTGGACCCATAGGCAAAATGCATATTTTCAATAAAAAAATTTGAACAATATTTCATTAAATTTAAATATTAATAAATAACATTTTCAATGTGATTTCCACCATTTGTGATGCAAAGTTCGATGCACTTTGCGAGATTCATATGAACCCAATGCATTAACTCTACATTTCCGTCAATTTGAGCATATTCATTTATTATGCGTTCCCTCAGGTGTCTCGTATCTTTAATTTTCATTGAGTACACCTTCTCCTTTAGCATACCCCAGAAAAAGAAGTCATATTTAATCTGTGGGGCAAAAGAAAAATATAATTAGTTATAAATAGTGATATTTCCTCTGTGTCCAGACTTTAGGGATACCCTATATAGTGTATTAAATCCCTTCAGTCTGGTTATGTATTTTGATGTATTTGTCTCCCAGCAGATAATTTAATACAGCTTCAGACATCCCTACAGTAACAGAGGGGTTAATGAAGGCTATATGTAACCCTTTCAGTTAGAGTCTCCATTAGCTGAATTTAATTATCTGGAAATAACATGATTAAAATGAAAAATATGTCATCAGATTGAGAGGGATTACAAACTTGTGGGATTTGTACTGACTAATTTTTTCTCTTGTTACAGGTTTGGTAAATAAGAAATAATGCTTTTTGAGAGGGTTTGTAAATATACCAAGATTTTAGAGTATAAGAAGTCATTATGTTCCTCAAAAACTAATATTCTTGCTCATAGCTGACTCTGGTGAATAAAAAAACTGGGCATAGTTCAAAAGAGTACTATGCTAGAGTTTCCTACTAGAGGTGTCTTGAGCATGAAAGGGATATTTACTGTCTTGATATTTGTCATAAAAACTGTCTGCAGTTAAGTAAAGGAATGTATGTGATGTTGTTGTGGCCCAAACTCCTCTGGATGTGGACCTGGTGGACTGCAGGTTGAAATTGCTATTCTGCAGTCTGCCTAGATAGGGAGGGAGTTCAGGGATGTTCTGCAGTTCACCGTTCCTTTGGGGGATAAGAAGGAAGCTAAGAGATGTTCTTTTGGCACTCATCATTCATTCAGGGGATAGGGAGGGGATAAAAGAGGTTCTCCTGCAGTCCACTAGTCTTGGGAGGGATAGGGAGGGAGTTGAGGGATGGTCCACAGTCCACCATCCTTTCAGGGGATAAGAAGCTAAGGTATGTGTATAATGCATATATCAGTGCCAGAATAATAAGCTGCCCCTTTCAAGCAGGTGTGTTTATGATTAAGTGAATAAAGGCAGTCATTATAAACAAGAGATAACTCAAACTATCACTTTTACCATATAAGTGATATACTGTAAATTGGAGAAAGCTGGCAAATTGGCTTACAGATAGAAGAGAAACTGCACTGAAATGTACAGTATTCAGTTTGTCTGTAGCAAAGTACTCTGGGCCACTCGCACATCTTGAATACTAAGCCATAGCTGCATGGAAATTGATAAGCCTTAGTTATTTGGTATGAATTAGTCTTCTTGGTTACTAGTTAAGTTAACCCTACACCTGGCCATCAATGAGCTGAGAGTGACTGAGGATCTTTTATCAGTATAGGAAAAATGCAACACACTCAGTTTCTTTCTGTAATTTACTGTGGTTAGGTATCATATGCCTTATCTAGTCCTATAAGTAAGTGACCTGATCTCAACTGTATAGAAAAGAAACCCTGGGTCAGATCCCCAAAAGCAGTGACAAGAAGTAGAAATTGGGCATGATATTGCAAAAGTTTGTTACATGATAGTACAGTATTGTGATTCCTACTCTAAATGAAGCTTGGGAAGGACAAAAGCCAAGAGTGAGAGCAGTGCAAATGCAGTACTGTATGTGAGAGGAGCTTGTAGTGTTGCGTGGCAAGACAATCACACAGATGAGAACTAAAGGAGCACTGGTGTTGGTATGGATGTGCTAGAAAATATTAGAAATACTCTAAGATAGTTTATCCATGAGGAGAGTATGGAGCATGTCAGTTTGAGTTTGAGTCTGTGGAGGAGGGGGAGGGGGAGAGCGAGGATCAGATGGAGGAATGACGAGTAGTAGCATAGCCAGAGAGGTGGGGTGGCCAAGGTCACCCCTGAAATATGCCTGGTCACCCCTTTCCCACCCCGATTTAAAGTCCTAGCTATGACACTGGACGGTAGTGTGTTGGGGGATGAGGGTGGCTTAGTCCAGATGGAGAGAATAACTCAACTCTCTGGCAGTGGCAGATAAAAGCAATAGTTACTTGTTGGGGCATGGATAAGGGTGGTGATAGACCGGTGTACTAGGGTCTTACTAGCAATAACAGTAGTAGTAGTAGTAGGAGTGGTGGTGGTGGTAGTGGTGGTTGCAAATCCCGGTTCGTATAAAATGTAAATCCAGTAGACTGGGGGCTGAAGTTGCCCTCCTGCAGTCCACCATTACCCATTCAAGAGATAGGGAAGGAGGTGAGAGGTGTTTGCAAAACCAGGCACTAGAACCGCACAGCTATGTCAGTGCCACTACGTAAAGGCATCTTTTCCAGCAGCATATGGGCATTAATGATATTATACACCTGTGATACCAAAGCCGGATTAAAAATTGTGGGACACCTTGAGGCACAGTATCTTGTGAAGGCTCCCTAAGACTAACGTTGACAGCTCAGTAATAAAGTCACTGACGACATTTTTAAGTTATACCAAGTCTGTGCAATACACATAGCAGTGTTTGCTCTTGCTTCCATTTTAGGGACTTGAAATATCTAAGGTCAGTATTTACTCTGTCTTGTGAGGGCCCCAGAGCAGTAGCCTCAGTAGCCACCTCCCCCCTTTAATCCGGCCCTGGCTGATATTGCTATCGTCAGTGATGCCTCCTGTACAACAATCTTTTATTTTCATACTCAGTCACTTTTGACTCTCAGATAAACAGAGTCGTCTGGTGTTGGCTGGTATAAATTAAGAGTTGTATGATCATGAGTGTTAATAAAGACAGCATTAACACTCTCAGAGTAGTATGACTCGCTCTCAACTTAATGCTATCGCCAAG
>JAGKTI010004470.1:12997-25664 GCA_018397915.1 Birgus latro
AATTAAATGAATCATGTTTTGGAATTAGTGAAGCCTGCATTTCTTTTTCATGTCACTATTGACATAATAGCCACATAATTAAAAATTCATCTCACACCGAGTCTTTTGCACTCCAGAGATCTCTGCATTTATTTTCACTACACCAGTTCATAACTCAGGCATCCTTATAGCTGCCCTACACTGTGCTTCAGCTGCCTTCCATCAGTCACCTTCACTCTACATCATGCTACATCATCACCCCACACTTTAAAAGTCACATGCGACACCATATCACTCTACTCTGTATTATTAGTGTAATCATAATATTAACATTAAAAGCATTTTGCGTCAATTAGTAATTCATCACTACAGCATTTCCCGCCATCCTTCACTACACCCTACCAGTAGGCTTGCATCCTTCGCTCCAGCAGTCTACCTGGCACTCCGAGTTCATACAATACGAGTAATCACAGCCTTTCAAACTACACTGCCTAGTCTGCCTCCCACTCCACAGTACTTCAGTACTCCACCTTCTACTCTGCATTTCAAAAATACCTCTTACCATACACAATAATATGTCCCCTCCAATTCTCTCACACTTCACCAAACCACCAAACCTCGCATTCCATGAATACCCAATTCCTCCCTCCATGCCACATTTCACAAATCCCTCCCTCCCCCCCTCCTCCAACCTTGTGCTTAAAACACATGCACACACACACTCTATCAATCTAACTATGTCTGTCTGTCTATCTATCTATCTATCTGTCTGTCTGTATACTGTACCTGGGCTACTTCCCCCCAGAGAAAGGGAGGTAGCTGAGACAGGAAGACACTCCCAATTTACTCATCCACACACACACATTTATTCATATCTTAGCCCCAAGGGGAGAAGGGACAGATCCTCACTGCACCACACCACATGAGGGTCAACTGTGCAGTGCTGTAATAAATGAAATGATGCTGAATAAATTAATCATTGTTCTGGCTGAGATTCGATCCTAGGCCCTTGTGCCTGAATCGCACGCACGTTACCACTGAGCCAAAGAGAGGATTCCCACTTTGCCTCTGGGCAACGTGGGCTTTTATACACCCCATTGCATCACTCTTTTCTCCCTCTAGTGATTAATTTGGTCAGTTTCGCTCACCCACATGGTAGCATAGCATTGGAGGCCACCACCAGGATGTAAGGCTGTCAACATGGCATACGACCCTCATGGCCCTTACCTCACATCCCACACTGCTGCCGACCAATGTAACAACTGAAATGAAACTGAACAAATTAATCACTGTTCTGGCCGAGATTCGATCTCAGGGCCTCGCACTTGAATCGCGCACACGTTACCACTGAGCCAAAGAGAGGATCCCCCTTTGCCTCTGGGCAACACGGGCTTTTATACACCCCATTACAGCGCAATCAGCAACATCTGCAGCAGGGCTCAGCAGCAGAGCTGGTTTATCCCTGCCACATCAAATTGAACCCATCCCCTTACCCACACCTGACCTGATCAGCTCACCAGACCTAATGTGGGAGAATATCTCCTCAGTGCTGTGTCGCCATTTATTCATTTAAAATTTCTCTCCAATCATTCCCATCATGCACAGCCAGTTTTCCTTGCTCAACAGACACCCCTCTCGCATCTAATGCTCTCTTCACACTGTCCATCCATCCTATTCCTGGTCTTCCTCTCAGCCTTATGCCTTTCACATATGATCCAGTTATCTTTTCCACCAATCGCTCATCATCCGTTCTCTCCATATGCCCAAACATTCGCAACACTCTCAGCTCAACTCAGTGAGCCATCTCACGCATAACTCCAGTTCTCCTTCGCACTTCATCATTTCTCACTCGATCCATATGTGTCACACTCCTCAGACACCTCATCTCCATTACATTCAAACTTTTCCTCTTTGTTACACCCATATTCCATGTTTCAGTCCCACTGAATTCAGTCAGTATCACTACACCCTCATACAGCCTTCTCATTACATCCATTCTAAGCAAACAACATTTAAACCCGTTTTTCATTTCTCCCAGCACCTTTCCTGCTTCATTCATTCTAAACTTCACTTCTACAGAAATTCTTCCATCCACAGCAACATGTGACCCTAAATACTTAAAATAATCTGCCTCCTTAAGCAACTCACCATTCAAAACTGTATTCATCCTTTTACCACCTACCAACCTCGAACACTTCATCACTTTACTCTTATTCTTATTTACTCTCAATTTCCTCCTTTCACACACCCTTCCAGACTCCTCTACCAACTGTCTCAATCTCTCCTCCGAATCAGCAACCAGTGCAGTATCATCCACAAACAGCAGCTGATTCAGATTCCACTCTCTATCATCAGCATTCAACAGACTCAAAGCTCCACCTTACACTCTTGCATTCACCTCCCTTACAACACCATCCATATAAATATTAAACAGCCAAGGTGACATCACACATCTCTGCCACAGCCCCACTCTTACAGGAAACCAATCACTCACAGTATATCCTACTGTTGCACATGCTCTACTGTTTACATAAAAACTTTTCACTCCTTGTAACAACCTACCATCAAGTCCATACAATCTCAAAATAGTCCACAAAGCCTCCCTATCAATTCCACCATACACTTTCACTAAATCCATGAACGCCCAAAGCATATCCTTACCTTTCGCTAAATACTTTTCACACACCTGTCTCTCACCAAACACCTGATCCACGCATCCCCTCCTTCTCCTAAAGCCACACTGCCTCTCTTAATGAACACTATCTTACACCTTACCTACAACACTCAATAGACTTATACCCCTGAAGCTAGTACTGTATATTCATACTTATCACCCTTACCTTTATACAACGGACCTACACAAGCACCTGTTCAGTCAATTGGCACTATACCGCTCACAAAATACATGTTCAGCAATCTTACTAACCACTCAACAGTAGTTGCTCCACCACCTTTCAGGCATTCCACGGCATACCCATCCATACCTGCAGCTTTCCCTGCTTTTATCTTCTTTACTGCCTCCTGCACTTCCTCCATAGTGATCAAAGAATCATTCAACTCTCCCAACACATTTATTCCTTGCACCCTTCCATCTGCCACAATCTCAGCCTCCCTTTCCTCCTCAAGATTCAACGATCTTTCAAAATACTCAGGCCACCCCTTCCTTACTGCATCCATCTCAGTTAACATCCTTCTATCCTCTGCTTTTACTCACTCTTCCTTTCAAGACTCTCCCTTTCACACCCTTTTCACCTCCTTCTAAAACATTTTCTTATTCCGTTGATAATTCTCAGTCAACCTCCTACCCCACCTCTAGATCTGCTGACATTTTAGCATCACGCACAGCCCTTCTCGCCCCATTCCTCGTTTCCATATACCTCTCATATGACACCTCATCCTTCCTCTGCAGCCACACTTCAAATGCACGTCTCTTCTCAGCCACAGCCATACTTACTTTCTCGCATCACCATTCACTTCCTTTTCATACATCACCACCCACTCATCTCACACCATACACCACTTCTGCATGCCCCACCACAGCACACTTAAACAACTGCCATTCCTCCTCCACACTGCCATTTTCCTGATCTTTCACTGTGTTCCATTCATCTTTCAACTCTCCTGATACTCTATCATTTTCTTTCTTTTATCCAACTCACTCACTTTCAAAACCTTCCTGCCACACCTAATTCTCCTAGCTCTCACCCACGTCATACCTACTCTCAACTTTCCCTCCACCAGGTAGTGGTCATACATACCTCCACCCTCCCCTCTCAAACATCTCACATTCAGCAATCTTCATCTTACATTCCTGGACATGACCACATAGACCATCAACGCTCTATCAACAACCCTTCCACCCTACTGTCTCACCTATGTACTGGTATTCTTATATCTTTCTTCTCAAAAAAGGTATTTTCAATCACCATCTCTCACTTAACACACATCCCTTACCATTTGTTCACCATTTTTATTTCTTCCAGACACACCATGCATACCAACACTATCTTCAACTACTACATTTCCCACTCTAGCATTCAGATCTCTCATCATTACCATATTCACATTTGCCCCAAAACTCTGCAGACACTCATTAACATAATTCCAGAAAGACTCCTCTCTTCTGCATCCCTTTCACTACCAGGCCCATATGCACTCACAAATACCCACAACTCATGTCCAAATTTCGCTTTCACCCACATCAGTCTCGATGACACCTCCTTCCATTCAGTCACACACTGCTGCACTTCAGGGCTCACTAACAAGGCCACAACTTCTCTTGCCCTTTCTCTGTCAACACCTGACATCCCTCCATTCACACTTCCAAGCTTAGACTCATCTTTCCCTTTCATCCCTGTTTCTCTCAAAGATTACACATCCAGGTTTCTTCTCACAAACATTCTCCCAACCTCTTCCCTTTTAGTCTCAATCGCACTACATCTATGCACATTCATAGGTCTACTCTTCAGGGTACAGTACAGGGATAACTCAATGCTCCATCCCTTTATTGGCCCTCTCACTGTAGGAACTAAAAAACAGAGGAGGGGGTCTGTAGTCCCCTCACCCCACCCCTTTTAGTTGCCTTTTACATCAAGCAGGGAATATACAGTATATAAGGTATATATAAAAAATATGACCGGCTATAATGCTCTCGCCATGTGTCTTTAATGTCCCCACTGTCCACCACTACCCATCCTTCATCATTCTTCACACACTGCTCACCTATAATATCTCAATTCTCCCTCTTCACCTGATTTACCACATTGTGTGGCAAAATGAACACCGAGCATATATAATAAATGTCACTCTGTCTACCTGTCAGCCACTCTGCAGTTGTCTGCCTTCTTCACTGCCAGCCACCTTTCCTGCATACCTGCCTACCTAACTGTTAACTTTCTGCCCTGTTTGACAGGCATGCAAGCAGGTTGGCAGGCATGAAAGATGGCAGACAGGCAAGCTGACTTGCAGACAATACAGCAGACATCCAGGTAGGCTGTGACTGGTAGGCCAGCATAAAGCTGGGAGACATGTAGTCAGGCTGGCAGATGCAAAAGTTAAAAATTATTGCCATGGAAGAGGCACTATGAAGCATCCTATGCCACTTGAAATACGACTCTGAAAGTGTGAAGGAATCCAGAGATGAGAGATTATAAAACTACAGTTAATAAATCTATGGCACTTACACTCTTGTATTAACTAATTCATTTAGTTTTTATTTAATAAGCTAGTGAAATATCTATACCTAAACTATATCTACTTTTTAACATATAACCCCTTATTTCTACCACTCAGTTTTTATTCCCAATATAGTCACACAGAACTCCATTGCATACACTATGTAGCACATACACCGTTATATCATACTGTGTAACTGAGACAATAGCATTACCCTTCGTGTGTGATAGATTACTGCATTACTCCACTGACGTGTGTCACTGACCTTCATGCTGCAAGTCAGCTTAGTCAAAGCAGAACATTATACTGACCAACAACTGTCTATCCCTCTTTTATCTAAAACTGCTGAGAAAAAATTAAATTTTAAGATCTCCCTTACTTCTCACTACCCAGGTTTCACTGCAATACAAGATATTTGGTAGCAGTACACTTTCACACTGGGCCCTCTTTGCCTTCATAATTTTTAGAATACTGTACTGTAAAGTTCATCTGTACACTACTCTTCATCCCTACAATGATCTTAAATCCCATTCGATTTTGCAACATTTATATAGCATAGCTTTCAAGCATTTAAAGCTTAGTACCCGACAATTTTCTCCTCTAACTAGTATTCAATGCAACATATTTTTCAGTTCTATGCAGGATCCCAAATTACATATACTTTTAAAAATTCAAACAGTATGATACTACCCATATCTACATTCACTTTTGGCTTCCGTCTCAAGCAGATACTTAGCTTTTTCTGCTTTCTGTACTTCCATTCATCTACAGCAATTTCTTTGCATGTGAACAAATGAACTGTAGCAGCCATCTTGGGCTTGACTTACAAGGGTGAGTAGTTCTACTACAAAAAGTGTGTTCAAGTTGTATTTTAGGGCCAGGAGACACCATTCTGTCACAGAAGAAATGATCTGCCCTCATTTAATCCCTTCAAGTTATATGTAAAATCTGTGTGACTGTGTGGAAAGCAACCCAACACAAAGTAGTCTACAGAGGTCTTCATTGATGTTAATGATGGATGTTTCCATATCAACAGAAATTTCAAAGTTACTTATGATGAAACTTACTTACTCTTTAAAAGACAAATAGAGTTTGTGCATGATACACAATCTCTACTATAAATATGATGTGTATATAGAGTTTACTTCCCTGTTTACATACCTGGACAAAAATCATTATGGTTGATTTTAAAATTTCTTGAACAAATCTTGAATTCATGGTTGCGTTCAATGGTATACCAACTTCAGTTTCATACATAACTGATGATAAATTATCATGAAACTCTCTCTGCTTTTCCAGTGTTTGTATTTTATAATAGTTAGCCCTACCCTCCTCATGGGACCATGTAGGATTGGATGATGGATGGATGGATATATCCTGACACTTGTTGTAATACAAATGCAGTTTCCGGTGCAGCAATTTCCCTTCTACACATGGGATGTAAATATAAAACTGTAGCAATGAAGCCATAACTCAGTATAACTCTTACTTCAGAAGGGACTTGTAAAAATGTATTTCCTGGAAACTGTACAACAATGGAAAATCATCACCAGTACGGAAACTATTCAAAGCACTAGATTGGGGTATGTTCAGTATTGCTTAAGCAATATACAAATTACATATGATCAGTAAGTGTATGAGCCCTTTCACAGTTATCTTTCATTAGTGATGGGTGGATCAGAAGTATTGCTGAGCATAAAGTACCATATGTGATAAAATATGATTACAGTATTTAAAATTAAAGGTACAAAGTTATTCGGGAATCTCTGAGTGTTGAAGGTAATGACACCAAAGTAAAGAATGGTATTTCATGTGACTTTGTCCTTATCTTCCAACAAGGAAATGTTGAGGTGTTTTGTGACACCATGAGTAAAATACTGTACTGTATTCAAAATAAAATATGAATCATGGGGGATACTAAACATATACAGTCAATCACATTCAGTAATAGCATATGTCTTTTTGCTTCTGTGGACACATCTAAAGTATATAATTCATCATCAGATGTTTTGTCTTAATGTCAGGAATCCTTACAGTGAAAAGAAAAAAAAAAGGGGGGGGGAGAAAGAAAGAAGCCCAACTCTTTCACTGCATTGGACACATTTAGGTCTATAATTCAGTTTAGAGAAATTGTGGTAGTCAAATGGCTAACACTTATCATAATAATCTTGTTCCAGTTTCCCATGTGCATGAGATGGGCAGAAACCAGAAGAGGTGAAATGGAAGGAATTAGAAGTTTTCAACAGTGACAAGGTAAATAATCCTCATACAGTTTAGCTATTGCAATAACTGATTCGGCTAACATGCCACGTCATCAACTACCAGTTCTTTAATAACATCTGTGGAACACAGCCTTCGCTCATGTGTCAGGTTAAACATAGGGTAAAACACCTGCCACATGTATGTTTCCACAAGCCTCCCCATTCTTTTCAGTTATTTTCAGATGCCTTTGCTTCCTTATTTTAGACATCTTATTTTTTCTCACATTTATTCATCATACCACACCATCATCTTGTAATACCATGCCTCCTCCTATCTGTAAATTCACTCAAACTTTATTTATCATCTTAGTTATATCCATTATTTCTTTGTAGCTATGACTTTTAAGCACACTGTTGTAGTCCCTGATCATTCAACTTTGTTATTTCACACCTCTCACATAAGGGTTTGTATTTTTTTTTTTCATCCTATTTTATTTATGCAGAATACATATAGTTCTCATCACTTCATATTCACAACACACCAGTCTTCCACTCACACTGTGAGTACCGTGCTAATACTCTTTCATGAAGTCCTCTTGTAGCATTACACATACACCTATTAAGGTTGTCTTAGTATCATTCTCAGTCATCCTTGTGTTACTCTGTTTCCTACTTACTTTGTACCTTTGTCTCTTTTCTGTAACTGCACCCAGGTACTAAAGTCTTTCAAAACTTTGTGTTTCTCTCTCTCTCTCTCTCTCTCTCTCTCTCTCTTTTTTTTTTTTTTTTTTAGAGCTTCATTTATACTCTTGGTCACCTTTTCCTTTCACAGTCATCAGTTTTCTTGCATACCTTCACTCACAGACATCATGAGTTTCAGACATCCAAACCCGTTAATCAACAAAGATTTTTAACTACTATCAAATGCAAAAANCAGTCTTCCACTCACACTGTGAGTACCGTGCTAATACTCTTTCATGAAGTCCTCTTGTAGCATTACACATACACCTATTAAGGTTGTCTTAGTATCATTCTCAGTCATCCTTGTGTTACTCTGTTTCCTACTTACTTTGTACCTTTGTCTCTTTTCTGTAACTGCACCCAGGTACTAAAGTCTTTCAAAACTTTGTGTTTCTCTCTCTCTCTCTCTCTCTCTCTCTCTCTTTTTTTTTTTTTTTTAGAGCTTCATTTATACTCTTGGTCACCTTTTCCTTTCACAGTCATCAGTTTTCTTGCATACCTTCACTCACAGACATCATGAGTTTCAGACATCCAAACCCGTTAATCAACAAAGATTTTTAACTACTATCAAATGCAAAAAATTATATACATACAACAGATTTGAAATGGCATCTTGCATCCCATCCATCACAATGCATGTTAATTCAGCAAGGTTAAAAGAAGACTCCATATGTCAGGCCATTTAATATAGCGCATTTGTGACACCGAAATCAATGTCAACTGTCGACGGACTGAGTATAGGATATACAATAAACTCTATTCATTCTCACAGTCAGTTGCATAAACTCTTATATATACATGACATTATTTACAATAAAATGTCCACAGGAATAATTCCATTGGTAAAAGCAGTGGTGCATGGAATGTGCATGAGCCTTGAGGTTATTCAAGTAGGGTTGTAGGTGGGGAGGTTAAACATTAAAAATCTAACAGTTTCTGCTGTGGAGATGAGCAGACACAGGACACTTGCCAACAAGGCTTCTACCACTGCTCACTTAACTGGTTACCTTTCACTAACCCATACTTAATAAAATACTGTACATATGGTTTTCAAAATAAGTACATCATCATTACTCCTTCGACATGGAATGTGTATTACAATATATATATATATATATTTATTATGGACGGCTTGAGTTCATTATAAAATAGACAGTATTTTTCTTTATATATCCTAGCTTCAATCAATGCCTCTAAAGAAAGAAATGCTAATACAGTATAAATAGGATAAAAATTTAAATATCATAAAGGTCAGGGCCATCATTCTGGCATGATACAAACTTTAGGCCCGACTAAAAACAGTCACTAAAATGATGAAAATATACCACGAGTCTATATACGTGTGTAAAAATATAGTAATTTACATATTACTATCACCAACCAATGTTATTTTTCCAGTTTGTAATATACATATATATTACATATACAGTACATATACATATATTACAAAAAATAACACAAAAGGAATACCACAGCACTGTTAAACAATGGTTGGTGTCAAGCATAACAATTTCACTCTGAGGAATATGTCAACCTTCTGTAATGATCATGTGATCACTTCAGCATTGGCTTAATACTATTTCTGAAATAAGCACCAAATACAACTTGGTTACTTTTAAATCATATTTTCAAATTCTTAAAGCATTTGTTTTTACACAGTTTACATGCTGAAGCATAATTACTTCATTCAACTTTATAAAAAACAGGGCACATAAGCCAAATAATTTATCTGGCAGTCCAGTACATCAAAACTATTGTATCTGGTTTGTATGTGGGACGGTTTCCCTAAGCACAGGTAATGGTAGCAATCATTCAGTTGGTTCAAAAAATTTTCTACTTAGCTTCCAACATAAGTATTAGAACAGTCTTAACATTCAGAATTATCATCCTCTACTACAAGCTTCTGTGTATCCTTGCCAGTGTCATTACTAGAAGGACTAAGCTCTTTTTTACGAAGCTGTATGTTGGGGGAAGCTTTTTGCATCATTGCTGACGGAGAAAGAACAGCCAAAGCAGGAGGCTGGGATGTACCATTGCTGCTCTCCTGGTTCTCTAAGCTGTAGCTCTTAGATTTGCTTGACTCTAAAGGCACTTCATAAAGACCTTTGCTGCTATTGGTCTGGTCTGGAGCTGCTCTGCCTTCCATGGACCCCATGGCATCATACATAGGGTTGCTGAAGTTATGGTTCTTAGGTTCAATCTCACCCAAGTTGACATCTCCTTCAATTGGCACCTGATAAAAAATAAATAAGTAAATAAAGAAAGAAAGAAAAAGAAATACCATAACCTCTTTTTAAATTTTTTCTTCTTGTTTTTACCTAAAAAATAAAAAACATATAGTCATCTGCACTTGTGCAATCATATATAATGTGCTTTATGACTTTACTGCTACCACTAGATGATTTTCTTCAAGTCTGGAAGGATCCCAGATAATGAAGAGGTTAATGAAGGCAATATCTAACACTTTCAGCTTAAAGTCTCTCCATCTTTGAATGAAACTGAATGTTGCTTGGGGGAGGGGTCACACGATCAACTGAGAGTGGCTCAGAGATTACCACAGCTGAATACAGTTCAGTAATATATGTTTTATGGTTATGGTTCATTTGGTTATCACACTTAATTCGTCCAGAACATGGTACTTGATAACTGAATTACGTGATAACGAAAGCACAGACCCTATGGAATTCATCCTACTTGGTACCAAGCATCCCAAGTTTCATTTAGTTTAATTTTATTTATAAAGGCTCCAACATGAATCCATGTGTTGGCCTTGGTCACCTATTGTTGGCTTTCCATACATTTTGATTTCTGGCAGCCTCCCTATTCTGTCCCCTATCCTTGAGGTCACACTCTGTGACCTTGTCCCAGGTCCTTTTTGGCCTGCCTCTCACAACCCTACTCTCAGTGTTCACACTTCTCACTTTCTGCACCCAATTGTCATCCCCCATTCTCTCCACATGCCCAAACCATCTCAATCTACCCCTCCTCATCACAACACCATTACAGTTCAGTTCCATCCTTTCTCATAACTCTTCCATTGTAAACCTGCCCCCCCTTCCTTCCCCTCTGGCCTTGCAGTCAAGGATGCATGGCACATCCACCCAATCATCCTAATAGTGGTCGTTTCTGTATGTTTGAGTTTATAAGTATCCTCCTTCTTTACTGCCCAGGTCTCACTACTATACAACATTACACTCCTAACACATCCCACATACAAAGATCCCTTAGCATGGAGGGAGGGCTGTCTCAATGTCAGGAGAAGCAACAGCTCCCTGAACTTCTTCCAACTATGCTTTACTTTAGCCACAGAGCTAGTTTCATCCCCACCTCCAGCACATAATAAGTCTCCCAAGTAACAAAACCCTGCCACACACTCAACAGACTCACCAACACAATCAATCCTTTCACACCTAACAATGTCCATATGCTCTCCCCAACACATTGCACACACAAAATCAGCATTATCTCGCAGTCTACCTCTACCACTACATCTCATATGCACCCACTTATCACAAATAACTGCACAAGATGGAATTACTTGCCATGCCCTTGTGGCAAACTGCACATGGCCACTCACCCTCTTCCTTGATAGTACCACGACCAGCCCTAGATACCTTCACTTTTGATTTATCTGCATTTACTCTCAAGCCTTGTGCCTCATACCATCTCTCCACTTCCTAAATCTTTCCTCCACCTCCCTTTCATTCTCTTCAGTCAACACCAAATCATCAGCATACAACACCTCCCACGGGAGTCTATTTCTGAAGTCACGTGCAAGGGCTTCAAGCACCATAATAAACAGTAAGGGGCTCAAGAATGACCCCTGATGCATGCCAACATTCACAGATAACTCATCACTTAAATCTTCAATTACTCTCATCTGAGGATGAGAACCCAAATATTTAGCCATACCAACTCTAACCAGCCAATCTTTCATCCCAAGCCTTCTCATTGCCCACTTCACCATTTCCCTAGGGAGTCTGTCAAAGGCCTTCTCCAAATAAAGAAAAGTAAAGTACAGCTCCCTTTTGTATCCTATATATATTTTTCATGAACTGTCAGCCCAAATTTTCCTTTTCACAACAGTTTAGAATTACTAAATACAATACAATGCATACATACTGTATATATTGTTATGGAAAGTATCAGAAACATGCATAGGCATGCTTAGGTTAATAGGAAGTGATGAAAAAGGCACAGTAAGGAAGAAACATGTACCAGAGAGAGACTTCAGTTGGGCTTGAGGTAAGGGGCTCCAAGGCTAGGAGGTGGAGAGTTAGTGGTCTCACCACCCAGGAGTAAGTCCTTGAGTAGGGCCTTATCTTTGAATCCCTTAAAGCCATCAGAAACCACAGACACTGCACCATCACTGCTGGCAGAAACCAGCTCAGGTGTGTGATAATGTTTTTTAGTAGAAAAAATGACTAAGAAGACAGGAATGTAGATTTTCATTTCACAGTGATAATGAAAACCACTGTAATCAATGCACACTAACCGAAGGAACACATATATATATACTGTATGTATATATATATATATATATATATATATATATATATATATATATATAT
>JAGKTI010004470.1:35585-50418 GCA_018397915.1 Birgus latro
ATGCCCAGTGATCAATCTGGTGAGTGCCACACACACGACACGGGAAGATACACGGACCCAAGTGTGAAGAGACGAGTCCATGCAGTATGACCCCAGTGTTGTGGTAGGAAGTAGAATCCTCAGGTCAGGGGAGACAGCACTAACATGTTTCAGGATTGACCATACCTGTATAATGCCTGGTATCCTCTTCCACTTTGTTCTAATTATGACATGGTCTTGTCAGTTCATGTTCTTCTTGACTTCCCTCATTATAGTGTGTTTGTCGTCAATCTTTTCCTTCTCTATTTTCTCCTGCCATCCCCATCTTTTAGCAGATATTTTAAATGAATCCCAGACCATTTCTGTGCACCATCCACAGGTGGGGTTGGAGCTAGCTCTGTGGCTGGAGTGAGGAGTGATTGCAAGAAGTCCAGGAAGCTGTTGCCTCTCCTGACATTGAGAGGGCTTGTAATGGGGTACATAAAAGCCCATGTTGCTTAGAGGCAAAGCGGAGATCCTCTCTTTGGCTCAGTGGTAACGTGTGAGTGTATCAAGCGCTGGGGCCTGAGGTTGAATCTTGGCCAGGACAGCGTGACTAATTTGTTAAGTTTCAGTTCAGTTATTACAAGCCTACTAAACCACCCAGCATCCATCTGGTTACATGGTTACCACCCATTGAATTACCTGTATATGGTTTCCTGGGCTATAAGAAACCAAATGGCTTTTCACTCCATGATGTCACTAGAAGGAAGCTGTACATCAAGAGAGTGGACAATGGCTGTCCATATCAACAGGCTAACACTTACTAAAAAAAAGAAAGCAGTGGATATACAGGCAAACCCCGATTTACGATGCCCCTAGATGTGATGCCTCGATACCTCAGAATAGTGACTGGGGTAGAAATACCACCCTACTCTGCCTATCGCAGGCCTACCCCTGGCTTTGCGATGGGTTTTGATTATTTTTGTTATCGATTCTGATGATATTTTAGGCTTAAATTTTGTGTTTAGGTTGATTTATAAACTGCTGATGAACTCTGTGATGTTGATAAATCATGTATTTATGTTCAGGCTGTTCAAGGAAAAATGCTATGAAAATACAAAGGATTTCTGAATAAATGTTGGGAAATAAGAGAGAAGAAAAGAAAGGAACTCAGCAGCCAGAACAGTAGCTAAAACGACATAAATTGGGGTCGTTGAAAAAGCTATCCTGATTGCATCATTGATTGATAAATCATGTTTATATTCAGGTTGTTCAAGGGAAAATGCTTTGAAATTACAAAGAATTTTCTAAATAAATATTGGGAAATAAGAGAGAAGAAAATAAAGGAGCTCAGCAATGAGAGCAGTAAATTAAACAACATAAAGAGAGACCTTTGAACAGGCTATCCTGATCACATCATCATTCGATAAATCATGTGTTTACATTCAGGCTGTTTAAAGGAAAATGCTTTGAAAATACAAAGGAATTTCTAAATAAATGTTGGAAAATAAGAGAGAAAAAAACAAATGAGCTCAGCAACTAGAACAATAACAAAAATGACATAAAGAGGGACCGTTGAAAAGGTTGTCCTGACTGCATCATTGATCACATTCCCCGTCAAGTGAATTTCCCGTCGAAACAACGATTCTCCGTCACTATAATTCACATCTTGGATGATTCTGCATCATTCATACATTATTATTATGTATAACAGATGTTTATTTAATTGTCCCAGGACCATCTGATGGTGGGGTTGTATACAGTGCTGCTGCCTCTTCTCTACTGAATTTGAATATGAGTCAGCGATCGCATTCTCCAGTGACCTTGACTGGGTACAAGCGAGACAGGCACTGGTTTTAGGCTTAGGTTGGCTTCTTTTACAGCTGTTAGGCCATTTAGATTGGCTTTGAATCTTTTTTTTTTTTTTTTTTTGCTCATTTGAGTGGGTTTAGGACTTGGTTGGGGGGGAAACCCAAGGCTCAAAAACATATCCCTATACTTTATATGTTAAATCTACCCTGACATATGATACCCCACCTATCGATGGGTTTTTACTAAACCAGTTGCATCATTAAACCGGAGTATGCCTGTATCCTGCATACGGTACTTACGTGCATCACAGTTGGGATATGTGTTTTTGACTCCTTTGTTGTCTGGACAGGCACACTTATATCCACCCGGCACAATAAGGCACAGATGGCTGCATGGGGTATCTCGCACACACTGGCTCATTGTGCTGGTGTTGTAACGCTTGCCTGCATACACTGAGAATGGAAGTGATGATTGTAAAACAGCAAGTTTTCATTATATGTTGGCGATGTATTCCAGAATATCCCCATGTTTTCCATACAAGCAGAACAGTAAAACTGGGGGAGCTGACACACCAGGGTTATATGTAAGAATGGAGCTTTAATTGGCAATTTTTTCTGTAAATTAATATGAACTTGACTGCAAAAGACAATGTTCAAAGGGAATGACATTTATCAAGGACTCTGTATTTTACAAGGCATACCCTACAAGCAGATGAATATTAGTTTCTTGTATCCTGTAACATTTTCCATAAATCTTGCAGTCTCCAGACAATATTATTCACCTTAAGACAAACCATCTGAATTGTGGTGGTTGGATATGACATTCATTAAACAAAAAAGAAGGGCTTTCCTTTGTTGATTAAAACTGTAGATAACAAGGATAAACTCTCCAAATACATCACTAGAGTGAAAGAGTAATATGCCTGAAATTTGACTCTATATCAAGAAATACAAAGATAGAGATGTAGACCAGGAAAGTGTCTCATACTGACAGCACAGAAACAGAGATGCAGACCAGGAAAGTGTCTCATACTGACAGCATAGAAACACTAGTATGATGAGTCTCACTGTGTAGTCTCCTTTATAGTTTGCTCATGTAGTAAAGTGAAAAGACATCATGAATAAGGAATAGTAAAGAAAGGCCTTGTTGTATGTCAGGGATGCATTGCAAAATATCACAACTTTTTCACATAACCAGTGCTGTACTGTAAATGATGTGGTTACATGGAGAGGATGGAGAGCAGGAGACTAACGAGAAGAGTATATGTGAGTGAGGTAGAGGGATGGGGAGAGGGAAGGAGAAGCTGACGACGAGCGGAGGGATGGAGTGGAAAGGTATATGAAAGTGAGGTGTGTGAACTGGGGGAAAGGCAGTGAAATGGTAGGGGACGGGGGGACACTGAAGCCATTTGTTTGTGGTCACCCCTTACGGGATTAAGGCATCTGGCTATGGCCATATAGATAGACAGATAGTTATATAAACTTATATGTGGCAAGAGAACTTTAGCAGACATTCATTTTGTAGATTACTGTGGTTTTTATTGAAAAGGCAACATAAAAACAAAAAAGTACCTTTCTGTATAATGATGACTTACTGTCTCACAACTACAGAATACAACTGCCTTACAGTATGCAGTACCCAGTACTGTACTGTCACTAACCTTTGATGCTGGTTGGATTGGCAAATTCTCCAGGCAGCTTTACAGGAACTCCTCTTCCAAACTTATCCATGCTGTATATTTCTCCTGAGTCTCGAGTGACCCAATATATACTTGACTCAAACACATCAAGGGACAGTGGATGCTTCAAGTAATTTCCATAAGCAACAAGAGTTCTTCTGGATCCATCCTCACGCATCATCTCAATTTTATTAAGCTTGGCATCCACCCAATATATCGTGTGTTCCATGGCAAAGTCAATTGTGAGCCCTGTAGGCTGGCTGATGGCATCTGATACCAAGATTCTTCTTTTACTGCCATCCATCCAAGAAGTCTCAATTTTGGGAATGGAACCAATGTCAGTCCAGAACATGTAGCCATGGTCAGGGTCAACAACAACTGATGTGGGATCTTCTAATCCTGTGGCAATTACGGAATGCCGATAACGACCATCAAGTGTAGAGACTAAGATAGACCCTCTAGGCTTGTTACCAGTGCGATCTGTCTCACTCCAGTACAGATTCTTGCCTGCCCAGTCCACAGCCAATCCAGTGGGCTTAGCCCGGCTTTTTATATCTAGGTTTTGGGCATACCCTGTTGTTACGTTTGCTCTCTCAGGGGAGCCTGGGAGATATGACCGTTTAATAGTTTTTCCATATGAGTCAGTCCAGTATACAATACCAGACCGTGGTTCATAGTCTAGCGCTTCAATACTGTCGCCTTTGATAACATTCATTGCTCTGTTAGCTGTCAGGTTAAAGGCTCTAATCTCTGGACTATCTGAATATATCAAAGTAATTGACCCCTCCTCTAGGCGACACACACCATTGATCTCAGCTCTAAAGCCTTCACGGCAGGAACACGCATGAGTTCCATTCAGATTTGTACATAAGTGTGAACAATTATGTGTAAATTCTGCACACTCATCAATATCATTACAGACTTTTGGATTATCAGGAGAGATTCTGAAGCCTCGCAGGCAATGGCATATATAGCCTCCATCCTTTAAATCTGCGCAGGATTGTTCACAACCACCCACTGTGCAGTTGGAAGATGTATCTGTAAATCATAATAATTGTATTTTTAATATAAATAAGTGATATAAAAGGCTTATAACATACAGTTATTCATATCTACATTAAAAATGACATCATGTGTCCTATTTAGGAAAACCCATATTGTGGTTGGCCATGGCACAGCCTATGGATTGAAAGCTAAAATAAGTATTAAACCCAGCTAATTACTCCCCAACAGTTGCTGGATAAGCTGTTGGAAAAAGAAATCATGGACATGTGGTAAGATCTGCAACAAAGTGAGTCTCATCACAAACAAGAAATCAACATCTGGAGCATTTACATTCCTCCTGACACCTCTCACACCATACCAATGCAATACAACCCGAAGCTCCTCCCCTTAACACAGACACCCAGTTCTGTCATTGCCGGGGCCTTTAATGCTAGTACAGTACAAACACAACAAAGCAACCACTCAGGCCTTAGCATTGCAGGACAGTTCGACATGTACATTCTCTGTGACACCTCACAATACACCAATCACTCTGCTCCCTCTCCTCCCACATGTCACGCTCCAGGCATTACAACACCGTGACCTGAACTGCAAGCCCCCCCTCCTAATGTACACCTACCAAACCTATCTTTAATAGAACTGACTGAATTCATCTATCATGGCTTAGATCAGTACATCAGCCATCCCTCCTCATTTATCAGCTCAGACTGAGGCTGGATGGAATCAGTAATGATGTGTGCCCTTGTTGTTGCTGTTGTTATTATTGTTGTTTTTGTTGATCAACCCCAGTCTGTCTGGCTGAGCAGACCAATCAACTGCAGGCACACACTACGACACTCCCCAACACCCCATACACAAGACACCGTACAACAAATACAAGAACTCAACACTCAAACAATAAAGTATCAGAACAGCAAACACTAAACTGGAATAATTATCTCCTAACACTTGACCACAAAACAAACACAAGTAAACTCTACAAAACACTAAACAGCATCACACTCTCCAACAGCAACTCTACACAATCACACGCTGCCATCACAACAACGGACAACATACTGTACCTTCAAACTAACAACAAGCAACCACTCTCATCAATCACTTTTCACATGTCAGCTATCGAAACCCCCATTGCGACAACCAACGTATCATCCGTCGTAAGAGACAGTTCCCCACAGATCCAGACTACGCACCTTTCACTTACAATCAGACGAAGCACATTATTAGCAACCTTAAGCACTCGTCTGCCTGTGGACCAGACAACATAAGCAACATTCGCCTTAAACACCCTGGACCACAAGGCATACAAGCACTCACTAACATATCAAACTACAGCTACTCATACAGCATAATACCCAACACCTGGAAGCACAGCATTATCACAACCTTCCCTAAACCCAAGAAAGACCTCATGTTACCTTTCTCACACTGCCCCATCACACTCCTCTGCACCTCACTCTAAAGTCAATGAATGACTGGTACTACAACTAGTTACACCTTACACCCCCCTGGCCCCATCACAACATGGCTTAGGCCACTCCACTCCACAAACACTTCTTACAGACCTTACACAGAGAGTTTTTGATGACATGAATTCAGCTAAGCCACCACACAGAATGCTCCTAGTCACGCTAGACATTAGCAAAGCTTTTGATGCCATCCCCTGCCACAACCTCACAAACTAAATATTCAAAACAAACATGCAAAGTAACACAAAATGATGGCTAGCAAACTATTTAACAGGCAGATGTGCACATGTAACATTTGCCGGTCAGTCTTTGAACATCTGAAACTTCACAAACGGTGTCCCCCAAGGATCTGTTTTGGCCCCTACATCCTCTAACCTATACATGCATGACATACCTACATCCCACACACCACAGATACACATAGCTTCCTGTGCAGATGACATAACACTCACATGTACACACCAAAATGCAGACACAGCCGCACACATCCTCCAACCTTACCTCACCACACTACACGAATGGTTCACCACAAACAGGCTCAAAATAGCTGCAGCCAAATCTACAGTGACCCTTCTCACAAACTGGACAGCAGAGCACAGTCACATTCCACACCTCACCATAAAAAACACTTCCCTACCACACACACACACACACACACACACACACACACACACACACACACACACAGATACAAAATCCTTGGTGTAATAATACAATACATCAGTGTCATTTAAACAACACATCACAAAACACCAAGACTCAGTGCCTTGAGGTCATTTGCCCAAACAACATTTGGACACAACAAAGAAACCACCACCACAGTATACAAACAATACATACATTCAGTGATGAATTATGCAAGCCCTGCTTGGGCTCCTAACCTCACTAAAACACACTACAACACTCTACAGACCATACAAAACAAGGCCCTAAAAATAATCACAGGCTGCACAGCTATTACACCCAAAGACCACATACACCAAGAAACCAAAGTCCTCAAAGTCAAGGATCACCTAGACATGAGAGGCACCCAAATTCTCACTGCAGCCTCCACAAACCCACAACATCCACTACACTACATGGCAACACATCCACACACACCAAGGAACATCAAAACAACATCCAGCACACGATATCACACACAAATACTGTCATCTCTCCCCCCTCGCCTGCCTCAGACCAGCTTCCAGAAGCATATCTATACTCAAATCAATCGCTACTCCATTCAGTCATTTAAAGACAACACACAGCTGCATGCATGGCCTCCTGATATCCACCCTTCTGAATCCTATCTCCCTCGTGAGGACAGGGTCCACCTGGCCAAGCCGAGATTTGGGCATCATCCAGCCCTCTTAAGTTACCAGAAAAGGCTGGACGACTCTGTTGCTGATGCTTGTCCAAAATGTAACACAGCATCCCATGCTATTAAGCACATTATGGAAGACTGCTTTGCACACAATCACCTACGCCAACAACACAACATACACTCCTTGAGAGCTCTGTGGGAAAGCCCAGTCTCGGCATGTCCTTCCTTAGGGACTTGGGGCTGTTTGGCCAGACTGCCTAGGGAAAAACTACTACTACTACTACTACTACTACTACTACTACTACTACTACTACTACTACTACTACTACTACTACTACTACTACTACTGCTGCTGCTGCTGCAGGCAAGCAGCTGTCCTGCAGGGCCATCCTGTGCAGTGAGGATGTTCCCTTGCGGCTGACAGTGTCTCGTGTCAACAAGGCAAGCAGAATGCGAAGGTTTGGTTCTCAGATGAACGCCACATTTCTGTTGCTTCGCATGGTTAGGAGGGGCACCATTGCAGGTGCAACATCACCCTGTTTTCTGGTTATATGGTTATCAACAAGTGTTGTAAATGGTTTCCTGAGATACAAAAAACCATTAGGCTTGTCACTCAGTGCAGAGCTACCTGAAGTGGAAAGTAGAGATATAAAAAATAAGAGGAGTTAAGGGGACAACAGGAAGAGACAAAAACAGACACAGAGGTAGAATGATTGAGACCAAGAAAGAAGAAGGCAACACTACATGTAGAACAGGCTTACATAACACAACACACATAATGGTGCACACTACATGTCAAATTAACATGCAGATACTACATAAATGTTGTAGGTAACCTACCTATGGGACAACCCCAAAGGGCAGCTGTTTAACTGCAGTTGATGGGTCTACTTAGTCAGACTGAGCAGAGTTTAGCAACAACAAGCATATAAATGGGAGTAAATAAAGAATTCCAGTTCTTTGCATTCTGAACATAATACATTCACAACAACAACATTAATAATTCCATCTTCCTGTCCATCCATTCATCCATCATCCACTCCTATGTCACCCCATGAGGAGCATAGGAACCCAGGCAAGTTGGTCCTGACATTTAAGATGAGAGTGACCAGCTTCACTCATCCCTGAGTGGCATTATGTGAGCAATAAACCCCAACCACCCCTTGGATATAAACCTACACAGGCTCAATCCGACTGGAGTACCTTAATTACCCACTAAACCACCAGGTGCCACAATTTGGTTATATTGTTACCACCCAGCATAGCAAATGGTTTCCTGGTGTACAGGAATCCATTTGGCTTGTCACTCAGTGTAGAGTTAACCATAGGCAGAAGGAAGACGAAAGAATGAAGAAAAGAAAGACAGAAGAGGGAGTGTAAAGTCATCCATAGGCAGAAGAAAAAGGAAAGAGTGAAAGAGAGAAAGAAGAGGAAGGATGGAAGAGAGGAAAGGGCAGACACTCATGGCAGCACTACATCAAGTGAGTGGATGGTGAGTGCCCCCCACCTATCTTTTTGTCACTCATGTTATTCCATTTTTCATATTCATGGATTTCATTACGGTACAATATTCTAATGAAAACAGTACCATACTCAGTTGTCAGTATTACTTCCTTATGATAAATCTATCTATCTATATATGTAGGCTGCTTCCCCCAAGAAAAGGGGGTAGCCGAGACAGGTCAACACACTTCCAATTTACTCATCCACTCAAAACACATTCATTCACATCCCAAAGGGAAGATGGGACAGATCCTCACCGCACCACACCACATGAGGGTCAACTACGCAGTGCAGTCAGTGACATCCGCAACAGGGCCCGACAGCAAGCTGGGTTTACTCCTGCCGCATCATAATGGACCCATCCCCTTACCCGCACCTGACCTGATCAGCTAATCAGACAAAATGCGGGAGAATATCTCCTCAGGGCTGCGTCATCATTTATTCATTCACAGTTTCTCTCCAATCATTTCTATTACGCACAGCCACTCTTCCTTGCTCAACAGACAACCCTCTCGCATCCAACGCTCTCTTCATACTGTCCATCCATCCTATTCGTGGTCTTCCTCTCAGCCTTACACCTCTCACATCAGATCTAGTTATCTTTTTCACCAATTGCTCATTATCCATTCTCTCCATATGCCCAAACCATCGCAACACCCTCTGCTCAACTCGATCAGCCACCTCCCAAATAATTCCAGTTCTCCTTCGCACTTCATCATTTCTCACTCGATCCATACGTGTCACTCCACACATACTCCTCATCTCCAGTACATTCAAACTTTTCCTCTCTGCTACACTCATATTCCATGTTTCAGCCCCATATAACACAGTCGGTACCGACTGCTTCTGATAAATACTGCACTGAATAAACAGACAAGCATCCTGATGTCTAGCTTTTCACATTAAGGATATATCATGGGCAAGAGATCATGACAGTGAAGACAAGGAAGGAAACAAAATTACACTTACGACAGCCAAGTTCATCTGAAGAATCTCCACAATCATCAGCATGATCACAAACTTTGCTTCCAGTAATACACTTCTGATTGGCACAGCGGAACTCATTGAATATACATGGTCGTGGGCGATGTGAACAAATCGTCATGTTATTCTCGTCAGATCCATCACCACAATTGTCAATCCCATCACATTTTTGATACAAAGGAATGCACTTGTGGTTATTGCACTGGAATCGTCGAATTGTGTTGCATGTGAAGTTGCCTGCAATTATACAGGCACATGAAAAATTAACTCTGATATGGAGCACATAAGAAATATTTAGATTCACATGACTCCATGCCTAAATCTGAACTTAATTTTCTGTTCTTAACAACTAAGAATGTGATATAATTTAAATCAGTTGAGTTTGCAATATGTTATGTTCATGAAATGCACAAGAAACTAAAATACTAGCTCCTTCACAGTGATCATGAATTTGTATTGGTTATTTTCCTGCTATTGCTAACCTGTTTTATTCAACTTAAGAGAGTGGAGGTGGTTAAATATAGCCTAAATTCACTCCCCCACACTACCAGAGTGCCCTTTGAATATCAAACTGTCTGGTAACATTAATAAATAATTATAGTAATTAAAAAATAAATTTACCACTGGATTGCTGGGGTTAAAGGATACTCACTGCAAAGGCTTTCATGCTCATCAGAGTTGTCATAACAGTCATTGCTGCCATCACACTGATCTCGCATTTCAACACAGAGATGGTTGTCGCACTGGAACTTTTCATCAGGACAGTAGCGATCACCAGGATAGCGTGGTGGGCAGTCTAGTTCATCGCTCAGGTCATGGCAGTTGCGCTCACCATCACATCGGAAGTGTTCTTGGATACAGTGACCTGAAGAACACTGGAACTGGCCCGGCTGTAATGAAAAATACAGTTAGTCCTCACTACAAGTTTCTTTTACTTTTTAATGATGTTTTTCAGTTATGTCCACAGTAAATTCCTGATGTTCTCTGTTAAAATTTCATTGCTTCCTGTTTCGTTTAGTTTCGTTTTTGAAGGCTCCAACATGCTTGCATCCGTCGGCCTTGGTCACCTAATGGAGGCTCTCCATGGTGCTCGATCTAAGGCAGCCTCCCTGTTCAGTCCCTGAACCCTTAGGTCACACTTAATGACCTCATTCCATGTCTTCCTCAGTCTACCCCTCACAACCCCTCCCCCAGTATTAACATTTCTCACCTTCTGCACCCAATTATCATCCCCCATCCTCTCCATATGCCCAAACCATCTCAGTCTACCTCTCCTCATCACAACACCAGTACATTCCAGTCCCATTCTGCCTTTCAACTCTTCGATCGTAAACCCACCCCCCCCCCCCCCCCGGCCTTGCAAGCAAGGATGCACTGCACATCCACCTAATCATTGTCATTTCTGTAGGTTTGAGCCTGCGAATGTCCTCTTCCTTTACTGCCCAGGTCTCACTACCATACAGCATCACACTCCTAACACATGCTGCATACACAGACCCCTTAGCACATAGGGGATGTTCTATCGATGTCAGGAGAGGCAACTGCTCCCCGAACTTCTTCCAACCACTTCTCATCCTAGCAACTGAGCTAGCTCCAGCCCCACCTCCAACACATGACATGTCTCCCAAATAACAAAACTCTTCCACACACTCAAGAGACTCACCAGCAAGTTCAGTCCCCTCATGCCTAACAATCTCCACCTGCTCTCCCTGACAAGCTGCACACATAAAATGAGCACTATCTCACAGTCCACCTCCAACACCACTACATCTCCTGTGCACCCACTTATCAAACACTGCACAAGATGGAATTACTTCCCACGCCCCTGTGGCAAAATGCACATGGCCACTCTCTTCTTTGACTATACCACCATCAACCCTAGATATCATCACTTTTGTTTTATCTGCATTTACCCTTAAGCCCTTGTGCCCCATACCATCTCTCCACTTCCCAAATCTTTCCTCCGCCTCCCTCTCATTCTCTGCAATCAACACCAAATCATCAGCATATAATATCTCCCACGGGAGTCCATCTCTGAAGTCACGTGAGAGGGCTTCAAGTACCATGATCAACAACAAGGGACTCAAAACTGACCGCTGATGCACACCAACATTCACGGAAAACTCATACCTCAAATCTCCATTCACTCTTACCTGGGTGCGAGCACCCACATACATGGCCATAACCACCCTAACCAGCCACTCTTCCAACCCAAGCTCTCTCATTGCCCACTTCACCACCTCTCTAGGGACTCCATCAGAGGCCTTTTCCAAATCAACAAAAACAAAACACAGTTCCCTTTTCTTTCCAATATATCTTTCCTAAAGCTGTCGAACAATGGACATAGCATCAGTGGTCCCCCCTCCTGGCACAAACCCAAACTGCATCCCACCAACATTCACACCCCCCAGAACTCCCTCCACCACCTTCATCATCTGATCCAAGAGCTCCATACCTCTACAGCTTCCTCCCTCCAGGGCAACCCCTCCCTGTACACATTTACAATTACACTCCTGTCATGACACTCCTGTCATGATAATTTTCCCTTTTTGTGTGTGTAAATGAAGAAACCTGTCTTCCATAGCAATTTTCAGGTCAGATAACTGGGAGAGCCTTGGGCCACCTAAACTAGATAATTAAATTTGACTTTTTTTTTTTTCTGCTCTGGGCATAGACTAAACAGTCTGTTCCCAGAGACTTAGTGGTCATCCAACTGTACAAATCACACATTTTTACAAGTCATTGCTTCAGCACAAGTACTCACCATTCATAATGAATGATGTGCTTATTAGGGATGTCTCCTTGAGGACTACTGTGGTGGTATTAATTTTATTTTTTTAATAGTATTAAAACTTACAAATGAAATTCAGATCAGCAAACCATTTCCTGCTGTAGCCAAGGGTCAATCATCCATCATGTAGGATTGAAATCAGCTGCTCTACCCACTCCAGTACTATCTTCCCATGGCCATTTCATGTTATTATACCATAACACATTCAGTCAAGAATGGCTGTACAGTAAATTTCATACAATATTGTGCTGTTTGTGCAAGATGAATTTTCACAGAGGAATGAATCATGTTAGGCTTCATTTCCACACAGGCAATAGGGCTATTTATCAGAAGTGATTCCAATTAAATTTTGCTGAGGTTATGCTATGGTTATGCTGGATAGTTTCGTAAGTATTATTTGGAGAATGGGGACATGTTATACTCGTATGCTGGTGGTGAGGCAGGAGCTAGCTTTGTGGCTAGGGTAAGGAGTGGGTGAGAGTTCAGGTAGCTGTTATCTCTTCTGATATTGAGAGGACCCTCCCTCCGTGCTAAGATATCCTTGTATGCAACATGTGTTAGGACTGTAATGCTGTATGTCAATGAAACCTTGGCAAAAAAGGAAGAGGATACTCATAGGCTCAAATGTACAGAGACGATAATGATTAGACAGATGTGTAGTGCATCCATGAACAACAGGCCTGGGGGTGTTAGGATTGTGAATGAAATGTTGAGAGGTTGGATGGGACCTGAATGTACAGTAAGGCCTCCATTTTTGTGGCTAATTGGTGGCAAAATAACCTCGCCAAACCCAGTTTTACAGAATTCAAGGGCTTAATTAAATGGGGAAAATTTTAATTGGTTCTGAGGGGTAAAAAAAAAAAAAAAAAGCTTGATTTTTCTCCTCTTTCACTTTTATTCTGCTGTTGAGAGGTAATAGTACTGTAATTAGTATATTCTATCTATCTGTCTACCTATATACCTAGGCTGCTTCCCCCAAGAAAAGGGAGGTAGCCGAGACAGGTCAACACACTACAAATTTACTCATCCACTCATACACATTCATTCGCATCTTAGCCTCAAAGGGGAGAAAGGACAGATCCTCACCGCACCACACCGCACGAGGATCAACCCCACAGTGCAGTCAGTGACATCCGCAGCAGGGCCCGACAGCAAAGCTGGTTTACTCCTGCCACATCATAATGGACCCATCCCCTTACCCGCACCTGACCTGATCAGCTGATTAGACAGAATGCGGGAGAATATCCCCTCAGGGCTGCGTCATCATTTATTCATTCACAATTTCCCTCCATTCATTTCTATCACTCTTCCTTGCTCAACAGACAACCCTCTCGCATCCAACGCTCTCTTCACACTGTCCATCCATCCTATTCGTGGTCTTCCTCTCGGCCTTACGCCTCTCACATCAGATCTAGTTATCTTTTCACCAATCGCTCATTTTCCATTCTCTCCATATGCCCAAACCATCGCAACACCCTCTGCTCAACTCGATGAGCCATCTCCCGAATAATTCCAGTTCTCCTTCGCACTTCATCATTTCTCACTCGATCCATACGTGTCACTCCACACATACTCCTCAGACACCTCATCTCCATTACATTCAAACTTTTCCTCTCTGCTACACCCATATTCCATGTTTCAGCCCCATATAATGCAGTTGGTACCACAATACCCTCATACAGCCTTCTCTCTACATCCATTCTGAGTGAATGACATCTAAACACTTTTTTCATTCCTCCCAGCACATTTCCAACTTCATTCATTCTAAACTTCACTTCTGCATCTATTCTTCCATCCACAGCAACATCTATCTCTATCTATTGCCAGACGCCTCAATCCCGAACGGGATGGCCACAAACAAATCGCCTCCATGTCACTCTGTCCCCTGCCATTTCACTACCACGCTCCCAACTCACACCCCCCTCTCTCATATACCTCTCCACTCCATCCCTCCATCTCATCCTCGGCCTCCCCCTCCCTCTCGCCCCCTCCACCTCACTCACATACACTCTCCTCGTCAATCTTTCACTCTCCATCCTCTCCACATGCCCAAATCATCTTAACGTGTTTCTCCTAACGCTTCCCATCACGTCCTCAACCACACCACAACGCTCCTTCACTTCCTCATTTGTTAGTCTGTCTCTCCATGTGACTCCACATGCTCCTCTCAAATAACTCATTTCCACTGCTCTCACTCTTGACTTCTGTCCTTCCAACAGGGTCCAAGCTTCACTTCCATATGTCAGAGTTGGTATCACAATACTGTCATGTAACAACTTTTTCACTTCCATGCTCACCTCCCTGTTTCTTATCACTGCTTTCAA
>JAGKTI010004471.1:0-35191 GCA_018397915.1 Birgus latro
TAGATAGATAGGTAGACAGATAGATAGATATAGATATAGATATAAAGATATATATAATGTGTGTGTGTGTGTGTGTACAGTTATATATACTGTATATATATATATATATATGTGTGTGTGTGTTTCTGTACAGTTGTAGTCATAAATAATCACCTATCATCCTGTACTCCGTGCGTAATGCTGGCTCCTTTATGCTAGGCCACTCACTGTGGAGCATGAGGGGTTGGGGGGGGGGGGTCAGGACTTGGAGTGAGGGAGGGAAGGAGGGTACGAGGGGACGGAAAATGGAATGCGAAGTGGTGGCCACATTATATGTCTTTTCTGTCATCCAGGGCATAATATGAGTTAATATTTGGCAGATAATGCTGCACTGGCCCTTGTATAGTGGCGTCAGATAACAAGCTTCAGATAGGTGGTGATATCAATGGCCGGCACGTGCGAGGGGTATATTGTACTGACGTCACAGATCAAACAGAGCTAGAAGTTTCCAGCACAACACACTATTGCATTTTCCAGCAATTTGTAACAATTTTTTTTTTGGGGGGGAGGAAAATATCATTCCGAGGTTATACGAGTGTTGGGGTTGGACGGCCATTCAAACCCATACCGGAAGTTCAAGCAACATATTATGAGATGTCTTTATCATATCCACCCACGTGCACATACATGAAATTTTTTTACCTTTTATACACAATTATTTTAGATAGCGTTTTCATATACAGATGCCATAAAATAGTTGATATGATGGTGACTATACTGTATAGAGGGAGTGTATACAAGAGGATGATCATATTTACTGTGGACACAGAAATGTTAAAGGTTGCATATGATAGTTCTAAAAATTAATAACACGTAAGGGCAGAGGATGTTTCTTACACAAATATTAGGGAAGTCAAAGCCATCAAGATTCGATTCTCCGTCCGAAGTCATAATACACGGATAAACACAAATGTCTGGCTCCGCACTAATGTTTGATCTGCCACGTCAGTAATTTAGCTGACGAGCCAGCCCTTGATATCACCACCTATCTAAAGCCTGTTATCTAACGCCGCTATACGACGTGTAATGCAGCATTATCAACGAAATATTAACTCATTTATATCATGCCCTGAGTAAATGGAAATAGACAAATATTGTGGCCACCACTTCGCATTTCACTCTCCCTCCCCTACCCACCCTCCCCTCCCCTCCCTCAATCCACCCTAGCATCATCACTCGACCCCCACCAACCGTCCCTTCTCTCTCTGGCCCCTCCCTCTCAGTCCCTTACTTCACTGTGACCTGCCGCGCATAAAGCAGCCAGCCTGAGGCACGGGGTACTGGAGATTAGGTGATTATTTATGACCACGTCTGTACATATGTATTTATATATACATATACATACTTACAGTATGTACACAAACACACACACGCACATACAAGTATACTGTATATATATGCTTGTACGTATGTATTATTGAGAAGCGGGATTTCCTAGATAGGAAGTACTGGAAGGTTTTCAGTAGTTCTCGTACTTGGGTAACGTGTTAGAGTTGTCCCTTTGCCTGCTATTTGTGAACGGAGGTGTTTATTAAAGTTATGCATTAAATTTTATATTCTTTTTCTCTATAAAAATTTACTTATGTGATTATTAAATTATTTAATTTTGTCAGTTTTTATACTAAAGCATTTAAAGTGTTATGTAATTTAAGAAAACTGGATATTTTGGATGTCTTCGAGTTGGTAACATGCTTCTCTGAGAATGGTAGACCATTCTAGTAGTTAGGAAGCTTATATACGGATGGGGAAGGGAACAAAGAGTTTCAGTTCGGTTTGAGTTTAGTTCGGTGTCAGTTCAGTGTCAGTTGCGAGGATTGTATAGCTCTGGTACTTGCAAAAACAGTGGTTTAGTTGGCAAACATTATGTGTAATTATCTGGTGAGTAAAGACCACGAACTTGGGAAGCCAGTGTTTATTAACCACTCCTGAGCCGATCTTGTTGTTGCACACTGAAAGGCTGACCGTAAGAAGAATAACTCACTGGGCAACGTCCTTCCTATACTGTACTACGGCTGTTGGAGCTTGTGGCAGTGTCAGACGGGAATGTAGCAGTGATGTCAGGAGCGTGGATCATTAAAAATGTGCTGCAGTGAGTCTAATTTTTTGTAATGAGAAAACATTTCATTTTTAATTTTATTTTCTATAATTGGCTGCCACCATTTTTTAATGGGGAAATTTTTGAAATAATTTTAATTTTTAGCAATGTCAACAGGATGAGAAATAACTTGAAAGATTAAATTGCCACCAATTTGTAATAGGAAATAACTTGAGATAGGATAAGCCACCAGCCTGTGATGGGTAAACTGGACCGTCTAAAATGATTTAGAAATAGTATTACATTTTCTTTGGATCAGCCTACGGGTTATGCTCGTGACAATAGGGGTAGCACAAGGGTAGCGATTAGCCTGAGCAGCCGTAGACCTGTAACAGGATGGGGACAAGCGTGGTCTTTGATACTGCATAAATCATGAGAAACTCGTCCACTGGATTTCGGTGAGATATGAGTAGTCTCGTCTTCACTAGTTCTCTCCTCTGTGTGAATTACCTCAGTACACTCTCAACAAAAACATTATACCATTACTACCAACAAGCCACGTGCAGTCTTCATGAGCTGAAGGAAGAAGACCGGTATGAAAGCAAGATTACGCGGATTTTTATTACATCCTCCAAAATTCAAATAAAATGCAAGAATGGAAAAGAATTTCGATACTGACTGGCTCACAGTTGGTTGAACAGATAGTATATGACACAGCTTTTTTAGGGACAAGTCTGATCAGGTATTAACATTCTATATATACTATAACATCGTCAGTTACAGTCAACACACCACCCTCTGGGTGTACTCTTGATAAACCATGTTATAAACCTCTAATACCATCCCTCACTGATATAAAGGTTACCTCCCAAGATAAAACGGGGCATGGGTATGACCACGGGATGACAAACAACCAAAAACTATTTTCAATTTTGGCCCCCTGCTTAGACAGATATCACAGAATAGTCAGTCTATTGAAAGATTCTTAAATGAAAGTTGACTCTAGCCTGGTGCCAGTGAATAGGTTAGTCAAATCACAGTTAATACTCTAAAACGGAGATCAAGCACTTCACAATCCTCAAAAAAAAAAACATACTTCCACTAACCTGTTATTCACTTTACAGATTTACCTTAAATATAACTGAGAAATATACCTTAAATATAACTGAGAAAGATATACTTTAAATATAACAGATATATGCCATACATATAACTGAGAGAGATATACCTTCCCTTTTCCTCACAATTTTCAAGATAATAATGACAAAACTGAAAGAACAATACAGTGCCACAATTTTTCCCAGAACATTCTCTAAACTGTAAAGTTTCTAACTCTACGGTCCAAACGGCTGGTTAACACCCGTGTATAGTCTCCCTTACTTAACTGTTTCCGTTTCATGTAGGTTGGGACCCAAAACAATTCACAAAATTGGTCTGATAATCAAAGCTTCACATAGCTTCTCAAAAATGAATCGGCGTCTGGGAGTCATACGGGGAGCACGTGTTACCCACCAGTGATGGTGCGAGATCCGGAACTCCCCATCTCCAAACTCTTCAGCAAACTCACAGGACACTCCCCATCTCCAAACTCTTCAGCAAACTCACAGGACACTCCCCATCTCCAAACTCTTCAGCAAACTCACACGACACTCCCCATCTCCAAACTCTTCAGCAAACTCACAGGACACTCCCCATCTCCAAACTCTTCAGCAAACTCACAGGACACTCCCCATCTCCAAACTCTTCAGCAAACTCACAGGACACTCCCCATCTCCAAACTCAACACGATGGGAGAGAAATATGGACATCTCTCGAACGCAGTTCCACCTGGCACCGCGACTCAGCACAGAATGCTGATGACGCTTGCCTCTCTCACACACAGCAGCGCTTGGCGCGGATTTCAAATTATTTTCCTAACCTCCTTAAGAATACGTCACTTTCCAACTAAATACATCATTTCTAAACTAACTCTGTTCACCAGTATCACAGTTGATGTAAAAATCTACATCACACTATTTTAAATGAACAATACTATATGTGCAAGTGACTACTTAATGCGGATGAACATTGCGTANTTTTCCTTTTTAGCACCGTTTTACCTTCTGCTACGATAAAATCTATTATTTTCTATTCCTCAACTCTGCACTGGTTCTCATGATGCGCCTGTTACACACACTCCTCAATATACCAGCGTGGAGGTCTACGGACTCTTAGTGGTAACACTTCCTCTTCCTCTGGTTCCACTACTACCAACTCCTCAGGCTTGGTAATCCATTGCTTATCACCAACATAGGGCTTAACCTTTTCTGCTGCTCTTTGGATGACTGTCAGAAAGTAGATCTACCTGAACATAGGCACTACCTCCTCTAATCACTTCTCGCACTTCGTAAGGACCCTTCCACAGTACACTGAGTTTAAAATGCGCCATGATCAAAGCTTACAAGGGATATTTCTGGTCTCTCTCAATCATTTACAACAAATGCTCACCACTAAGAAGTCCCAATAAACTACAGAATCAGAGCACCCAGTTGGCTTCATCAAACCTGCACTCACAAACCTCGGTCCATGACTTACCACTAGTTACTCTGAGTATTTCCACTAACAGGATAGATCTAGGGAGACCAGAATACTCAAAATTTTTTACGCACTGGATTCAAGAGGGTCCGCGGGATAACCACTTTTGCCACATAGAAAGTTTTATGGAGGAATTTTAATTAAGTCAGTGGTTATCCCACTATAGCTGCCACCAGATGTAATGAGAAAACAGTTTATTTTTACTTTTATTTTCTATAATTGTCTGCCACCATTTTGTAGTGCGGAAATTTTTGAATTAATTTTAATTTTTAGTAATGTCAACAGGATGAAATGAGAAATAACTTGAAAGATTAAATTGCCACCAATTTGCAATAGGAAATAACTTGAGATAGGATAAGCCACCAGCCTGTGATGGGTAAACTGGACTGTCTTAGAAGATTTAGAATTAGTATTACATTTTCTTTGGATCAGCCTACGGGTTATGCACGTGACAATAGGGGTGGCACAAGGGTAGCGATTAGCCTGAGCAGCCGTAGACCTGTAACAGGATGGGGACAAGCGTGGGCCTTGATACTTACTGCATAAATCATGAGAAACTCGGTCCACTGGATTTCGGCTGGACATGAGTAGTCTCCTCTTCACTAGTTCTCTCCTCTGTGTGAATTACCTCAGTACACTCGCAACAAAAACATTATACCATTACTACCAACAACCCATGTGCAGTCTTCATGAGCAGGAGAAGGAAGAAGACCGGTATGAAAGCAAGATTACATGGATTTTTATTACACACTCCAAAACTCAAATAAAATGCAAGAATGGAAAAGAATTTCGATAGTGACTGGCTCACAATTTGTTGGACAAATAGTGTATAACATAACTTGGTTTAGTCAAGCATTAACATTCCAAATATACTAGAAAATCATGTCAATTACAATCAACACGCCACCCCCTGGGTGTACTCTTGATAAACCATGTTATAAACCTCTAATACCATCCCTCATTGATATAAAGGTTACCTCCCAAGATATAACGGGGCATGGGTATGACCACGGGATGACAAACAACCAAAAACTATTTTAAATTTTGGCCCCCTGCTTAGACAGGTTACCACCCAGCATTTTGTAAATTGTTTCCTGAACTGCAGGAAACCATCTGGCTAGGGACTGCGTGGAAAAACCTGAAGTGAATAGAAACGAGTAATAGCAACAGGAAGAATGGGAAAAATAGGATGAGAGGAGGACAGACACAGATAAAGAACGATAAAGATGAATAAAATAGTCGGCAGTACATGAAGTGAGAGTATGATGGTCGCCATCACGTACAGTCCACCACCAGTAATAGGAGTGTTCATATGACAACAGTTAACAATAGCAGTATACATAGCACGGTGGTAGGTGGTGGCGACCATCATCTTTCGCTTCTTGCAGTGCTGTATACGTTTTCTTTCACATTTATTATTCTGTTTCTGTGTTTGCCCTCTTTTCTTCCAACTTCGCCCTCTCCGTCTTGTCACTTGTATATCCATTTCAGATTTTACAACTCTAGTTGGTGATAATACAGTAAAACCAGATAACAAGGTAATGTGGAGTCTGCTATGATGACAATGTTAACAGGGTAGACAGACGCAAATGCGGCGTCCATTCAGTAACCAAATCTCCACACTTTTCCCTGCGTCTCCCGACACGGCAAGGGGACATCGCTTCACTGCACGGGGCTCTCCTGCATGGGCGGCTGCTTGCCTGCGGTTGGTAGGTCTGGTCGACCAGACAGACAGGAGTTAATCAGGAGCAACAATTATACATAACAAAGCTTGTACATCATATACCAGTGGCAACAGGAATATGTTGAATTTTACTGCAGATTAATGAAATACTAACCCTTTCGGGTTGGCTGTCTTACAGCTTAGCAAAACAAATAAATACATCCATTTTCCATGGGGACGACTTGCACTTAGCATGTCTGGGTCAGCACCTGTGTAGTGTGGGAGGCGACATGTATGCAGTACAAGAAGGCTGCGCTAAAATAAAGAGGAAAAAAGGTTGTATACTGACGAATGTTGTCATATGGTAACGCTACCAGATAAGATGCTAAGGCTATCTAATTTTCAGTTCAACTAATCTGTATAAATTTCATGAAAGATAAACATGGCATTATTATCAGGCTTTTAGTTTGTGGTAACTGATTCACTGCCATATTAAGACAATGAAGAACACATTCCAAACAGTAAAAAGTAACAATACTTTTTGAAGAGAAGTTAGCATTACACTCATATACAAAACTAACAGGGCAAAAAACCATCCCGTCAGAAAGCCATGTGAGTATGACATCGCACACTCTTTGCACCAAAAAACATAGCACGAAAACTTGGAAGGGTATTCCAAAATCAATAACACAAATTTGTAAATACAAATAAAACATAACTGGACACGTACAGAAAACTGCATCCAGCATAGTATCAGTTTATATCAGATGATCGAATCTGTTTCAGTTCAATTCTAGTGCGCCCGTTTTCATCAATCCAGCTTAATTCACCCTTGGGCCCATGTATGGTGATAATGCATGCTGGTTTATAGTGTGTGTGTGTGTGTGTGTGTGTGTAAATTCTTCCCAGTTATGAACTTACTATGTCAGTTCTTCAGGCTAATTCCAGTCTAATTTATTCACACAAGGGAAATTCAATCGTTGCAGGGGTTAATCGAGGCAATTTCCAACCCTATGACCCCCTAAATTTCTCTCAGGTGAGGAAAACCATTTTCCTGTGGCCTGGCTGGAATCACATACTGCGACAATACTTCTTTCGCTTATGGCGGCAAGGAGCAATTGTAATCAGGCAGTCGATATAACTCCAGTTCGTCGGTCTCTACGAGATGAGATTTTCTTTCCTTGGCTACTTGTTTCTCGTTGCTCATTGGTAAAATAAAACAGTACTCTGGCTCCACCACGTTTGAATTGCACTTTATCTTTATTAGCATCATAATCAAATGAAAATATCTGTATTTTCTACTCAGCATTCAAGATGAAGAAAGGACAATTTTAGTCCCACCACTCAAGGGGGAGACATGGCAATTCTAGGCCAAGCTACAGTGGCCCAATTCACCACCGACTTTATTTCTTGTCAGGTTCATCAAAGAGGAGGAACAATGAGGTCTGGTATCCATGTGGCGGCGTTGCTAGTTCTGGTGGCGGTCGTAGGAGGGACTGGCCAGGCGCCCGTACTGACGACCAAGCAAGGACACGTCTCTGGCGTGGTGGAGCAGTCAGTTAAGGGCAGGACATTCTACTCCTACTACGGCATACCCTTCGCCAAGCCTCCCCTCGGACCCCTACGCTTCAAGGTACACCATATCGTCGTGTTAGACCACTTACTGCCCAGGGACGTCAGTTTCTAGACCGTAGCTTAACTTGCTGTCAAAAAATGTTAGAATGTTGCTAAGCCTGCTTTTCAAGAAGGGTTATGATGTCACCATTATGTATTTCAGAACCTGTTTGGATGTTGCTTAATATGAATTTCAGTTTTAGTATTATACGGTATGTTGTTATACTGCTCAGTCAAAAGTGTTAGAATATCACCATACCTGATCTTATATTGTATTAGGCTATCAACATTCATACTCTGACAGAATGTTAGAATCTCACTTTTACTTTTATCAGTGTTGAAATGTTTCTAAATGCCAAGAGTATTACATAGTTTTAGTGCAAGTGTGGTATAGCACATTTGTTGTAACCTGATGATCCGTTAAGACCAAGTGTAGAGTCAAATTAGAAGGTTGATTTGAGAAGTACGGAAGGAGATTCATTTCGATCTCACAAAAAGTTTCATCATGTTATATGCAATCTGTCACTTGCTTGATGATGATGATGATGATGATGAGCCACCCGTTCCAGGACCCAGAACCAGGTGAGAAGTGGTCGGGTGTGCGAGACGGGTCGGTGGTGCCTGAGCCTTGTTTACAACTCGGCATCGAACCATTTGTCACCAACCGCAAAGCAGAGGAGAAGGACTACTATGGCAGTGAGGACTGTCTCTACCTCAATGTCTTCACACCTAAGGTATAACGTTTGGGCTTATTCTATGTGATTATGGAGATTCCGTTATACTTTTCCTTTGGTAATTCATTCAGTACATTACTCTCCAGTATCCTCTTGTACATTATTGATGCAATCTGCTTCGGTATTAATGAGAGAAAAATAACATACAAGAGAACACTTAAGTATATTATACATAATATTTCTCCAAGGAGGAAGTGCTATTTAGCCTCCCATGTCCAACTTGTTGACCTACTGTGGTAGTTTTACTGTACGAAGTAATTCTCGCGTTGTTACCACAAGCTCAAAAGGCTTTATGTAAGTTCATTCATCGTAGTGAAATGCCTAAACTGGGTGCTGAAGTTTCAGATTCAGTGTTTTAAAGAATAATACGGAACTTCTTTAACAACTGCACTGAATCACTTGGGATCAATACATAAGAAACCGAAATTTCGTTTTACTCGTACACACTTGGAGTGGTTCCATACGAGCATTCTCGCTAGAGCAGAGGAAATAACTTTCAGAATGAAGATTTTAACCATTTCACAAAATATTTATTTCACATTTTCTCTTGCTATACTGTATTCTTTTTCAAGCACTTTAATCCTAGTATACATAGAGTAAACTTATCTACCTCTTTCAGTTTAGAGGAAAAAAAAACTAATTAGAATAAAATCTTCTGAAAAAAACATATACTGAGTCAATGAAAACGCATCATTTAATACAGCTGCAATAATTCATGTACCACTACATGTTTCCAACACTCATTTTGATTTGGTACGACCATGTACTCATACAACACCCATCTGGACAAAAAGATTGGCTTTGTTCAAGAATTAGTGTCACAGAGATAAGATTAATCTTTTCATCCCTGTCTACTGGAGGAAATGGAATACGTGGCTGTTTTATGTTTAGGCTGAAGGTTAGATCGTAAGTGGAATACGGTCTGTTAGTTCTTGAAAGACTGCCACCATTCCACGTTTAGCATGCCTTGAGTGTGATCATGCCTTAGGGATGCTTGGGGGTAGCACGGCGCAATGTGAGGTAGCCCGTAGAATGGGGAGTGTCATCATTCAACGGTTGTAAGGCTTATCCAGAGGCGTCATGAAACAGGCTCAGCTGACAACAAACGGCGTCCTGAAAGATTGCATGTCATAACAGAGCGTCAGAATCACCACAACCGGATGCTGCATCTCTGGGACAGATTCCGGTCAGCAGAATAAACAGCACGTGAGACTCCCGGTCGACGTGATCATCGGATAGGCAGGTCTGCAGTAAGGCGGCGACTTTTTTATGCAAGGAAGAAGGAACCAAGGACTGTGGTAGTTTGGCCTAAACGCACGCAGATCTGTAAGGGGTTTGGATTTCTTACTCGCCCATTGTCGGAACACACTGCAGTGGTGTGGCTAACATGAACATTGAACAGTGGAATGCTGTTCTCTTCACTTACGATTGTCGTTTCTGTGTGGATCACTCTGTCGGACGTCTGTGTGTTTGAAGGCGATGTAATGAATGTTATGGTGTTATGTGAGACAAGGTAATCGCTGGGGTGAACTCAGCATCATGGCATGGTGAGGCATTCCAGCCGACTACAAACTAGTGATGATCGAAAGCAGCCTGACGGCTCGAGGATACGTCAACAATGTTCTCAGGCCCCATGTGATCCCATTTCTACACGACCGTCCAGGTGTAACAATGTTGCAGCAAGATAACGCTCGTCCACATGCAGCTCGAGTCACACTGAGTTTCTGCAGTCTGAGAATGTCAACATATTGCCATGCCCTAACTTCTCACCTGATTTAAACCCAATTGAATATTTGTGAGATTCTCTTACGAGGTGCTTATCGACGCGTGACCTCAGACCACAAAACACACAACCGATTCAGACACTGCAAGGAGAGCAGGAGAAGCTTCACAGTACCCATTACATGAACTGGTGTTCAGTATGAGACTGGATTACATCTTGCATGGCTGCAAATGGTGGCCAGACCCCATACTGACTGACATACGTAGTGTGGAATTGCCTGTCAAGGGGTCAAGTCACAAATGCACTGAAGACTGTTTTTGTAATGAATTCTTTGCCCTTTATGTTCTGTCGTGAACTTGTAGGAGATAGTGATGGACTCACTGTGTGAACTACTTTTAGAATTGTCAAACTTTACACTCAGTAAACCACAGATAACCTACTGGTGCATTTTCATTGATTCACTCCATATTATCAGATTCCTTAGTGCTAATGAAGTGTTCGTGATACAGCCAAGGGACGACCCTCAAAATCTACCGGTGATGGTGTGGGTCCACGGAGGCGGATTCATCTTTGGTGGTTCAAACCAGTACCACCCACACGCCCTTCTGGATCACGATGTGGTGTTGGTGGTAGTGCAATACCGCCTTGGCATCTTCGGTATGTACGGTTGCCAACGTATTTCAGCCTAAATTCTAATCTCTTTTACTTCTCATTTCCCTTTCTTGGCTAATGTTCTGAGGGTGAGTAATGTTTGGTGTTTCTCTTTCGACAGATACAAAGTTCCTCTCTTTCCTCTCCTGGCTACTATCCTTAGCTGACAAGAAATGGTATGTTTCTCTGCCCACAGACGACTGTTTGATAATGTTCTTGTGGTGGTAAAACTATTTATTGCCAGACGCCTTAATCCCGTAAGTGGTGGCCATAAACATATCGCCTCCATGTCGCTCTGTCCCCTGCCATTTCACTGCCCTGCTCCCACTCACACCCCCTCTCTCATATACCTCTCCACTCCATCCCTTCATCTCATCCTTGGCCTCCACCTACCTCTCCCCCCCTCCACCTCACTCACATACACCCTCCTCGTCAGTCTCTCACTCTCCATCCTCTCCACATGGCCAAACATGTCCTATATAAAACATTTTTACTAGCATACTGGGCAAATTTTTGGCGCTGACAGTACCATTGTGGTCGGAAATATTATATTTAATAACGAGAAAGTGAACACTGGCTTCTGAAACCCCTTGATGCAACATATATCTATGGATCTTACCTGCCAGCCATTCATCTATACATTTATAGCTAATCTGTATATCTCTCCTACTGCCTACCCACTAATCGTTTTTTTATCACTTCCCACAGATTCATGTATCTATGTGTCCTTCCATTCACTCGCCTAACATTCATTGTTTTTCATTTATCCACCCATCCATTTGTCTGTGTATCAATCCGACCCTAAAACTAGTTCCCGCACAAACGTCTTCCACTAAGATTAATATACAAAATACAGACAGATCAGTCTCACCAAAACTGAAAACGATATGTATCCAAACTTCCCCAGACTATTGAAAGTTTACCAAAAGCAAACCGAAATTATAGAAAAGCCCTAAATAACTCGACACCATGCATCCTAGAGCAAAACTTTGGAATGTCAGCCTCATTCCAAAACTACCCCACCAACTTTACTTTTATCCTCACATTCCTAAGGGTTAAACACTGAATTCTCAAATATTTGAAACTTTCCTAACCTTATGACAGAAAACGAATGCCATGGTACAACAGTGTGGGCGTGCCGGGTGTTGGTGTGGCTGTTGTATGATATCGGATCGTCAGTACTCCAGTAACTTAATAATTCAGTAACTCAATGACAAAGGCGTTTCTACGAATGGCCTCTGGGAGGGTCCAACAACAATACTGACAAGGAAATGTCGTAAAAAGAGATATATGGCATTGTCATGATAACAGGTTTACTAACGTGGGATAGAATCCAACAAATTGTTTCACATGGAATATGTACAGATTTTATACCAATGAAATGTACAGTTTTTGGACATAACTTTGGAAACATTTTATAATATTCAATATTTAGAGTGAACAGTGACTTTATAACCCAGTCATGAAGTTTTCAAATCCCAAGAAACTTACCAGATAAATTTGTAAGCGGTTTGAAATTGTTCGGATGAAGCATATGAACTAAATTACTGACTACTGTTGTACTAGTGGTGCCAGAACATCTTTGTCAGTTGTTGCCACTGAAGTACAACATTAAATACATTTGTGATGACAATATGAAGAACACGAAAAATGTTGATGAGGAGCAAGGATGCTCGCTAACGTATGGACAGAAATGAAAAATATGGAAGTTAAAAGCTAAAGCTTTTATCTTTTGCTCCTGTAAGTGCACACAGTAAAAAATGTGTCGCAATGGAAACCTCTGATTATATCCTAAATTATCTTATCAGTTTAGCTGGTAAGTATCAAACCAAACAACAATCTCCTGTCATCTGTATGTGCTTATACTGTAATAACTGTGCTGACTAGGAAAGGTCATGACGAACAAACAAACAGTCAGACAGAACACACAATAATAAATACTAAATGGCTACTGGTTTATCACACAGGGTTCATGTCAACTGAGGACCAAGTGATGCCTGGCAATTTAGGACTCAAGGACCAAGTAATGTATTCAAACTCTGCGTTTTATGTTCACTGTACCTGTGTGTGTGTGTGTGTGTGTGTGTGTGTGTGTGTGTGTGTGTGTGTGTGTTCAAACTTCCTGAGTCATGAGTCATAGCACACTGGGTGAGGCTGTGGGTATGTGAATGGGTAGGGTGGTGAGTGAATAGTGAAAAATAGAGCCATTGAGGATGAGTTCATTGTGTGAATGGATCCAGGGAAGGAGTATGTCCATGAGGGAAGGAAAGCCATATGGAGTACACCTCTGGGGAAGTGTGTCCAAGTATGAACCTAGGTCTACCAGGTAATAATAATCTGTGAGGGAAACATTCATGGGTTAAAAAAACGGGAGGGGGGCATCTGAGGATCCAGTGTTTTCTGATGTGGAAAAACTAGGTCCATGAAGGAGAATAGTCTCTTGGAAGAAATAAGTGTTGTCAGAGAAGAATAGGTTCATGGTGGAAAAAAGTGTCTAGGGAAATTATGGAGGGGAAATAGGTACATGGTGGAAAACAGGTCCATAAGAAAAGGGTCCATGAGAGAAAATAGGTCGATGAGGAATAACTTGTCATTTCTGCAAAAACAAAGTTACGAAGCGGAATTTATGGTAGGGTCGTTAGGGCATCCCCCTCAAAAGTCATTGTCAATACTTCCCCAGACGCAAGCTCTGCACTGGATCCACCAGAACATCGGCCTCTTCGGCGGTGACGAAAACCAAGTTACTATTTTTGGTTCTAGCGCAGGAGGAGCATCTGTCATCTACCAAATGTTGACACTAGCCGCTGAAGGTAAGGGAGATTCATATATCTATCTCTCTACCGAGCCACCGTACCTATCTATCTCTCTATCTGCCTACCTATTTCCAGGCACCTTAATCATGGAGGGGGTGGCAACAAACATATCGTTTTCATGTCACCCTGTTCTCTGCATCTAGGATGTCTTCCTTCCAGTTTACACCTGATGGCGGAATACAAGGTGGCATGGGAACAATTTGTTTGGTGATACTTGCTGTTATGGTTTCATTTTTTTCTTTGACTATATCCATAATACTAATGAAACTCTGTATATGGTTGAATGTTTACCTGAGAACACTTGAATATATGCTATTGCTGAAAAGCATTATAATGATCAACAGTGTTCCGTCAGTTCCCCTGCCGACTCTGACCATGCAACTGTCACACGAGGTATTTGTGTATGTGATATATACCATAGCACAATGAAGTACGTACCGGACAAACTGGTTTAAGTAAGGATATTCCCTGATATGTAAAGAGATGTGAGAAACGTTCAAGTGCACAACGTTGGTTATGGACTGTCGGTGAACTATTGCTCATGTTGGTACATAATTCGTTAGATTACAGAAACTCCTAGATACAGCAATGAGAAGTAGATCCAACCGTGGTCGACTTGTTTTACGTGTGGGAACTAGGCCACTCTCATAACTTTAGTACTTAGTTGTGGCTGCACAAAATTCATGAGCCTTAGTTATGAGGATGAAAAAAAAATCCTCTTAATTACTTAGAAAATCGACCCCCCAGTCTGAGTACGCAGCCTTCAGCTGAGCCGAAGAGGGTATGGATGATTGTCATGATTCAGTTAATGCAATAGCTACTCACCCACAGGATTACTGTCCCGCGTGATAGCTCAGTCTGGTAGCGCCCTGTGTCCATGGGCTGTCACTCGCACTGCTGCCCAGACCGCCAAGAAGGTCGCTGAGGCCCTATCCTGCCCCACCGACCAAGGCAGCCAGGAAATGCTGACGTGCCTCCAGGTCCTCGACGCACGCCAGATCGTCTACCAAGCATACAATTTGTTCGTGAGTCTATCTATTTTCTATATATCTATTGCCAGACACCTTAATCCGGTAAGGGGTGGCCACAAACAGATTGCCTCCATGTCACCCTGTCCCCCCCCGTTTCATTGCCCTGCTCCCAGCTCACATCCCCCTCTCTCATATACCTCTCCACTCCATCCCTCCATCTCATCCTTGGCCTCCCCCTCCCTCTACCCCCCTCCACCTCACTCACATACACTCTTCTCGTCAGTCTCTCACTCTCCATCCTCTTCACATGACCAAACCATACTAAAAATGTACCATATGCTGGTCAAGCTTAACAATGCTAAGAATAACCAAGTATCTTATCTCATATTTTCATTTGCAGGAAAAAAAGGGAGATTTCTGCTTCCTCATTTCCCTTTTCCACTGATAAAAGAACTGCCTCTTACTAATGATCTCACTGGGATTGGATTTTGTAGAAAGCAGGGGAGATGGGAGGACTCTGGTCTTTATACTTCCTGCAAAAACAAATCTGAGTTCCACGGGGAGTTGTTCGTAAGTTGGTTCGTGAATTTCAGCCGTGATTTGCACTCCACGAACCTTATGGCATTGGATTTGAAAGCTTTGTACAAACAGTTCAACAACAACTTATTTTGCACGTTACGTGTTATACATCTGGTATCTTTCCAACAAAACCTGCTGTGCCTTGATATCTCAGTGTTTCTCTCTCTGCATAGAAACTAGTTTCCATCCTCCTGGTGAAGCCTTCTGGATTAGGTCCACTGGGAGTAGGTTCACTGGGGTAGTAGATCCACTGGGAAAACAGGTTCATGGGGAATATAAGTCCATGTATTGAACAGTACAAAACAGACACAACAACACCGCTTTTTCTATACCAAGAAATGACTCCCCAGCGGTCACTTCTCGACGACTTCTTCTAGCCGGGGACAGTGAAAGCAATCCAAGACCAACCAACAAATACATATGTCCAACATGCTCAAAACCTATCACTTCGAGCCGAGAGACAAAGGGTCCAGTTCAGTGCAGTTCTTGCAAGAACTGGACCCATTACACCTGCACAACACTTGCATCCAGAAAACATTACACAAACACCTGGACCTGCTCCTTATGCTCCTTCCTCCCACCCACTAACCCTCCCTACCAACCCTACTCCTACATCCTCCACACATTCTCAGCCTAACCCACTGATCCTTCCCACACCATCCAATCCCCCAACCCCTCCCATTCCACCCCAACATGAACTATCCCAACTCTTACCTCCATCACAACCCTCTCCTACCCCTTCCCCTCCACCCACACCACCACCTCCCCCCCGTGCTGCAGCACCCAACACACATCGCACACATAACATAAACAACCTTCAGTTATACATAGATGGCATAAACACCAAAAAACAAGAACAATGCCAACACATACATTCCCCCCAGTCGTCCCCCACAGTACCACACAATTACTCTCCACAAATACACCACATCACTAACATACCCAACATCATTCTGGGTGGTGATTTCAGCGCCAAGGCGTCAGCCTGGCATGTCAACAACCCTGACACAGACAGAGGGCTGGTACTACAATCCCAAACAGATAATATTTTCATACTGAATAATCTCCATCAACATACCCGTATCCCACACGAAGCCCTTTTACTCCCAACATCCTCAGACATCACCTTTTGCTCCCCAAACCGCGCCTCCACAACATCCTGGAGAGTGGTCAAAACCCTTAGCTCTGACTACCTCCCAATCATCATCACTACTAAAACCAGAATCACCCCAGCTGGCCACAGACACACATACACTAATTATAGGAGAGCCAACTGGGAGGCCTTCACAAATGAAACAGAAAAACACGTTGAAATATTAAACAGTACATCTATCACAAACATGAACACTGCTGTGCACACTTTCAATACAATTATACTAAATGCAGACAAAAGACACATCCCTAAAGGCAACAGAAAAAGACACAGCCCCAACCTCACACCAGAAATTCAAGGCCTCATCATTCAACGGGACACACTACGACACTCCCCAACACCCCATTCACATGTCACCGTATAACAAATACAAGAACTCAGCACTCAGATAAACAATAAAATATCAGAAGAGCAAACACTTGGAATAATTATCTCCAAACTCTTGATCACAAAACAAACACCAGCAAACTCTACAAAACACTAAACAGCATCACACTCTCCAACAGCAACACTACACAATCACATGCTGCCATCACAACAACAGACACCATACCTTCAAACAAACATCACACAAATACCCTCATCAATCACTTTTCACATCAGCCATCTAAACCCCCATCGCGACGACCAACGTATCATCCAATGTAAAAGAGCAGTCACACCAGAGCCCGTCCTTACTGCTTCCTGCAAAAATTGCCAGGACGTGGTGAGGACCGGCTTTGACGCAGTTGGGACCGATATGAGCGCAGTGGTGACCCAGTGCAGTCTGCAAGGACGGCAAGGACGTGACCCAGTTTTGATTTTGCTCAAAATTTGCGTAGTGAGAGCATAAAAGATTTAGGACGGGGTGGTGACCATTTGCTGATGTAGTGCGGACCGGCTTGACATTTTAGTGACTCAGCCATGACCTGTTTAACGGGGTAGCGACTTGGCGGGGACGGGGAAGAAGCCTTTCTTTCTTTTCTGTATCCTTGTATGAGTTCAGTTTTTTGTTATACAAGATGGGGTGACCCTCCAGCCACTCGACCATTATTTGCTCCTGCTCACGGTTCAGGTCGGTTTTGACTTTGACTCTCTTTGACTTCAGGCTCAGACCCTGGCTATGGCTGGCAACACTAACACCATTCTCTGACTTACTGACACTGAGTGGAACATCTGACTCCTCGTTTCCCTGGGAAGCTTGAGAGCCTTCAACTGGTTCTCCAATCTCGATGTCTGAGGCTGCTGAAGCTTGTGTGGCTGGCTGGGCTGACTGGCTACTTCCACTGCCTCTCCTACATCCACTTCCCTGGTGCTTGGACTTGGGCGGCATGATGTGACGTGAACTGCAAAAGATGACGTGAAATTCTAGGGCAGTTGGAAAATGAATGATGATGGAAAGAGCGGCTTGCCGTATTTATAGGACCAACAGGACGTAGGGGTCGTGTGGCGCTAGCGTAGTGCGCACTGATTGCACGGTGTGGGAGCGTGGTGAGGACCGACAGAGCGTGGTTCACGCCTGATCACGCGCATGGTATGCAAGCAGTTGGAATTGGTTGGACCCAGTGCTGACGACTGGATAAGCGCGCAGCAAGGGCTTAGTAGCAGCTTAGTAGTGGAGCGATTTTGTTTTTCCCGCCCGTCCTCACCACGTCCTGAATATTTTTCAGTGTGGCGAGCACTTGCTGTACGTAGTAAGGACCGCCTCTGGTGTGACGGCACCTTAAGAGACAGTTCCCCACAGACCCAGACTTTGCACCTTTCACTTACAACAAGACAAAGTACATCATTAGCAACCTTAAGCTCTCCTCTGCCTGTGGACCAGACAACATAAGCAACATACACCTTAAACACCTTGGACCACAAGGAGTACAAGCACTCACCAACATATCAAACTACAGCTACTCACACAACATAAAACCCAACATCTGGAAGCATGGCATTATCATCACTATCCCCAAACCCAACAAAGACCCCACATTACCTTCCTCGCACCACTCCATCACACTCCTCTGCACCCCCTCCAAAGTACCTGAACGACTGGTACTACAACTAGTTACACCTCACCCCCTCCTAGCCCTATCACAACATGGTTTTAAGCTACTACACACCACAAACACTCTTCTTACAGACCTTACACAGAGACTTTTTGATGACAAGAATTCAGCTAGGCCACCACACAGAACACTCCTAGACACGCTAGACATTAGCAAAACTTTTGACACCATCCCCCGCCACAACCTCACAAACGAAATATTCAGCACAAACATGCACAATAATATAAGATGGCTGGCAAACTACTTAGCAGGCAGATGTGCACATGTAACATTTGCTGGTCAGTCTTCGAACGTCAAAAACTACACAAATGGCGTCCCACAAGGATCTATTTTGTCCCCTACACTCTTTAACCTATACATGCACGAGATACCCACACCCCACACACCACAGATGCACATAGCTTCCTACGCAGACGACATAACCCTCACATGTACACACCAAAACGTAAACACAGCCGCACACATCCTCCAACCTTACCTCAACACGCTTCATGAATGGTTCACCGCAAACAGGCTCAAAATAGCCCCAGCCAAATCTAGAATGACCCTTCTCATAAACTGGACAGCAGAACAGTCACATTCCACACCTCACCATAAACAACATTCCCCTACCACACACACACACATACAAAATCCTTGGTGTAACATACAATACATCAGTGTCATTTAAACAACACATAACAAACATTATAAGATAAATTAACACCAAGACACAATGCCTTGAGGTCACTTGCCCATACAACATTTGGACACAACAAAGAAACCACCACCACAGTATACAAACAATATATACATTCAGTGATGAATTATGCAAGCCCTGCTTGGACTCCTAACCTCACTAAAACACACTCCAACACTCTGCAGACCGTACAGTACAAGACCCTAAAAGTAATCACAGGCTGCACAGCTACAACACCCACAGACCACCTACACCAACAAACCATGGTCCTCAAAGTCAAAGATCATCTGGACATGAGAGGCACACAAATTCTCGCTGTAGCCTCCACAAACCCACAACATCCACTACACTACATGGCAGCACATCCACACACACCATGGAACATGAAAACAACACCCAGCACACGATATCATACACAAATACTGTCATCTCTCCACCCTCTCGCCTGCCTCAAACCAGCTTCCAGAAGCATATCCATACACAGATCACTCGCTACTCCATTCAGTCACTTAAAGACAACACACAGCTGCATGCACGGCATACTGATATCCACCCTTCTGAATCCCATCTCCTTCGTGAGGACAGGGTCCACATGGCCAGGCTGAGATGTGGTCATCATCGAGCTCTCTTAATTTAGCAGAAGAGGCTGGATGACTCTGTCGTTCATGCCTGTCCAAAATGTAACACAGCACCCCATACTATTAAGCACATCATGGAAGACTGCATTGCACACAATCACCTACGCCAACAACACAACATACACTCCTTGAGAGCTCTGTAGGAAAGCCCGGTCTCGGCCATGGCCTTCCTTAGGGACTCGGGGCTGTTCGGCCAGACTGCTTAGGGAACAACTACTACTACTACAAGAAAGCTCCTCCTCCAGTGTCATTGCCATTAAAAAGGATGCGGTTCCGGATCCGTAGAGATATTATGTGGAATACAGAGGATCCGGATCCACCTCCAAATTTAATCGACTGTTCCTTGACCAATGACCAGTTCTTCCACAAAATTGTTCTGAAATTCATTGAGAACTTTTGGAGACATTGTGCGGGATACATAGGGTCTGGATCTGCCCCAAAATTTTATCAATTCTTTCCTGGCCCATGGCCCACCCTTCCAAAATATCTCATTGAAATTCATGGAGAACTTTTGGAAATACAGTATAGTGCGAGATTCTCCGGATCTGGATGCAGATCCGCCCTCAAATCTAATCAATTCTTTCCTCAGCCATGCTCCACCCTTTCACAAAATTTCATTGAAATTCATGGAGAACTTTTGGAGATATTATGTGGACAAAAAGACAAACAGACAGATGAAACTGCCATAGGCAGACCGCTTGCCGGATTTATCCGATTGTGTCTGCTTAGTTTTCACAGGCCTGTAGGCAGTTATTTGGAGGAATTTTCGTGCAAAGGATGGGTTTAGGAAGATAAAAATTGCATTGCCAGGTTCACCAGATGTTTTTCTTCAGTTTGGTAAGAAAAATAATCTATTTTCGAAATTTAAAAAATGGCGCCTGGGCTGGCCACTGGGTCCCGACGATTTCAGGACCCACGGCCATTGAGGGGTTTCAATCCCCCACCCAGCCCAGAGCCTCTGACCGATTGTGATGAAGAATGTCATTGGCTTCCAGGGCTAATGAATATCTGACGTCTGAGTTTTTTTTTTAGGAATATTGGCGCAAGATTGTGACCTGTAGAGAGCAAACAAACAGACAGACAAACGAATATACGGAACTGACCAACATGTTTGCCGAAAACAACAAACATAGGTAAATTTTTTTTTTTTAATGCAAGGAAGAAGGAACCAAGGGCCATGGGCCCGCATACTGTTCCTTCCAAGAAGAAGTAAAAACAATACAAAAGAGAGCCAAATTCAAGATCCATTCATTTCGAGATGCCTGGACACACTGCGTTTGAAAGATTGGAGATCATAGGAAGCAGGGAATACAGACAGAGGGAGACAGTTCCAGAGTTGACCAGTTGCATAAATGAAGGACTGGGAGTAACGGTTAACTCTTGCATTAGAGAGTTGGACAGAAAAGGGATGAGAGTTTGTTGCTAGACGGGTACTACGTGCCCGTCGTAGAGGTGGAGGGATGCAAGCAGACAGTTCAGAGGAACAGTGAACATTGAAGTAGCGATAGAAGAGAGATAAAGAAGCAACAGTGCGGCGAAGAGACAAAGGTTGAAGGGAATCAGTAAGAGGAGGAGAGTTAATGAGACGAAAAGCCTTTGACTCCACCCTATTGAGAAAAACCGCTGGTAACTAGGTGCATGGGGGGATAAGAAACACTTGAGAGGAAGTGGGTCCTAGAGGGAACAGCCGTCTCCTCATAATGAGTAAAATGGTTTATAGAGAAGAAACCCATGAGGGTGGATACGTCTATGGAGAAATTGGGCTCATGGGGAAACTTAACAATGCAGGAACAAGTCCATGGAGGAAAAGTAGTTGGATAGTGAGTTGACCCCTCAGGAGTGTAGCCGATGACGGGCTATGTATGTTGCTCATGTTCTTGCCATAACTCTGTCAGAGATTTAAATAACATACAAACGAACATTAAGATTGAAAAGATCACTGAGGAATCTAGCATTCTATAATTCTGGGTTCGCGCGCGCGCGCGCGCGCGCGTGTGTGTTTGCTTGCGTTTGTGTGTGTGTGTGTGTGTGTGTGTGTGTGTTTGTGTGTGTGTGTGTGTAGCCAAAACTAAAAAAAAGGGTCCCAGATTGGTGATAGTAATGGTGGTAGTGGTAGCAGTGGTGGTAGTGCTGGTGGTGGTAGTGCTGGTGGTTGTACTGGTGGTGGTGGTAGCTGTTCAGAAATGGCTCTCATTTGGGCAAATGCTGAGCACCCAAGAAGGGCCGAAGGTCCCTGTATCACGGAGTGAGGTAGCACTCCATAAGTAGGAATGGCGCAGGTTCAGAGTAGCGTCCTCTCTTATATGGAGTACGAGCATTCGCGGGAAAACGGTCACAAAGCTTAATTCTAAGCCTATGAACTAAAAGACCTTTGCTATTCAGGAGCAAAACTACTAGCAAAGTCTTGCTAACCTTCGTAGGAGTCGCAAAATCGAACTGCAAAAATATTGATTTTATTCTTTCTTTCTTTTTCTTCTTCATCAGTCAAAACTCCAAAATAAAAAGGCTTAACCGAGCGTAGTATACACCAAAACGCTGCTTGTTAGGTGTAGATGATTCTTTTCATGTTCAGAAAAGCATTCAGGCTACGGTTCGCGAATTACGGACTGAAAACCGCATCGCGGTCCCCCTTCAGTCCGTCATTTTGCGCAACACTGGTTAGCTACAGGTCGCCCACAGTTAAAGAACGTACCAAAACACTTCTATTCACGGGAGGGTACCCTCGTTTAACTCTTTCATTATGCTGTGCATGTAATAATCCAAATAAATCTCTTGCTTTATGAATAATTATACTTCCACAAAAAGATCACAAAGTAGAAAAAAAATCTTCTAAAATGATTGTTAAGAAGTAGGAATGGCAAAAGTGCAAAGATAAGAGATGAAAAAAAGCACTGAAACAAGACAGCATTCAGGATGGGAGGAGATTTGAAGACATACCCATTACCACATTTCACACTTAGCCACAGACTTGTAGCTGGTGGAATGTTGTAATGGGTATGTCTCCAAATCTCCTCCCATCCTGAATGCTCTCTTGCTTCTGTGCTTTTCTCATCTCATATCTTTGGACTTTTGCCATTCCTACTTCTTAACAATAAGAAAATTTTTGTTTTCTAGTATATTATGAAGTCTTCCTTGATTGCTAGAAAAAGCTCTGTAACAGCACTCGATGGTGGGACTTCCATCTGTGCCGTATCTCTACTGAATAATTATGCTGAGTAGTCTGTGGGTTTTCCTTGCCCCTGAAAAGCTAGCGAAATTCCAATAACCCTTTCATATGATAACGTAATATTCTCCCTGTTTATTAATTCCAGGCGATTTTATTCGACTCTGGGGTGGTGTCTAACAGAGAAGAGGTTAAGTGACGCATAGCTTATCCAAACAGAAATTTTGCTTAGCTGAAGAGGAGGAGCCACGATACTGGGATTTTTAATGTTGTGTGTAAATGAGTGTCTGTCTCATAACAATGGGAATGCTGCAGATAGTTTTCCCTCTTATGTGACTTCACATTCATTGTGTTCCCTAGCTTTAGGTGGGAAAAAAGGCCAGGATGGTCAGGAGAAACAAAATTATAACAGTGAGATTGCTTACGTGTGGCTGTTGAGTGTTACGTTCAGCTGCTGCTGCTGCTGCTGCTGCTGCTGCTGCTGCTGCTGCTGATGATGATGATGATGATGATGATGATGATGAAAATAATATAATTAAGAGTGGCAATGTGTGGTGTTCATGTTAGGATTGATAACATCAGCAACAAAAGTTCTGTCGTCTCTCCTGTTTCTCTGTCCTCGTACTTTGAAACTTAGGATCATGAATCTCCTGCATCAGACACTACTGAATATGTCTGGCCACAGATCAGTAGTACATTTATGACTCATTAGAAGATGGTATGGAACTGTTCATATCCTGCTAACAATGCACTAAGAGATCGAACTCTACCAGATGGTTCAGTTGCTTTTGTGCCAGAGGAACCATCCAAAGTCTTTAGCATATAAGTCTTCCATGAAAAAAAAAAGTCTCCTAATCACTTTGAAACTCATAGAAATCACACACACACCAAAAAAATAACAGCTATAAATCGCCACGAATCAAACATTCGTCACAACCAAGCATCCAAACTATTAAATAATCCTAATGGCAATAGAATATTCTGATCACCTGTCAGTTTTTTCAATATTACTTTTCTCATGTTTTCACCCATTCCACAGTTAAAATCTTTAGGCAGAAATTTTGTAAATGATTCCCATGGAAAGGTAACATTCTTCTCTGTTCGTGTGCCAGAAATTCTGCCTTGGAGGAAACCAATCAAAACGTTCTTGTACTAGAATTTGACTCTCTCGAACTTGCTCTACTGAAGATACAGACAAGAAATGTGAAATCATTCCTAGACAGTTTACCATCCTACTTGTCCAGATGGAATTCCTCCCATACTAGTGAAAAACTGTACTCCAGAACTTGTTCATATTCAAGCTAAATTATTCAGACTATGCATACTTAAGTTTTCATTCCCTAATTCTTGGAAAGATGCTGACATCTATCTGTTCCTTAAAAAGCAAATTCCTCTGATCCTTCTAATTATGTCGTCTTGGTAAAGTATTGGATCTTATAATTAATGAGTACACTGCTATATATTCATAATCCAACAACACAATTTGTGGCAGATAATATGCTTTCGCCACAAAAAATCCACTGTTGCCATATTAAATGCAGTTACTCCGACAACCCATCGGCCAATTGGCTTAAGTGAAGAAACCTTTGCAGTATCCCTTGATACATCTAAAGCTTTCGACGGAGTATGGCACCGTTCCCTGTTATGAACTGCTTCCCTCTCTGTTAGGGATGGAATTTTGCCTGTCCTCATTATTTTAGATTCCTTTATGGCAAGTGCTCAGATACAGTTGCATGCTCTGTGCCACCTCTCCACGCCTTCCACCGTTCTACCTGGGCATCTAGTAGCCCTCATGATGACCGTCTCAGTGTTATAGTGCAGAAATTCTTCCTACCAGGATTCCTTCCATCCCTGAATGGCTTCTCTCTGAAATTCGCTTCCCCATATTAGTTTTCCTTAATCTTCAACCCACAGTAGTTCAAGTTTAACTGATTATTATTACTTTTTTTTTTTACGAAAGGGGGGCACTTGTAGTCTGGTTATGGATTTTTTCTTTATTTTGTTTTTCCATTCTTTGTTCATCTTCTGATTAAAAAGTGACATAAATATTGTTTGTTTCTGATTCAATAGACTGATTTCAACGTCCAAGCAGAGGAAAGCATGAAAGCGATAGGACTTTGCCGTCAGTACATGCTGTCGTTGTTGATCCCTTGAGTGTTAGTATGTGGTGTTGCTGTTTTCATGGCTGCTGCATTCCTGAACCATCGCTTCTACTTACCCTATAATCCTGACCTTAGGTGGAGGGAAGTATAGGCAAGGGTTTCACACAAAAGGGAGTACCCTTGTTTAGTGTTATGGTAGTAGTTTTCAGTTTTGCTAGATGAATGAGAAACAGAATGCAGTGACATTAACACTCGTGCTGTATAGTGACGGTTCTAATCACCACCAAGTCTCTCCCTACTGTGAACCTTGGCTATAACTTTCAGCCAGGAAAGGGAGTAGAGGGTTTGCAGAAACTATGGCTGACGTGTGAGAATGTTGACTCAGTTGGTCTCATGGGACAGATTCCTAATGCATTCATGGGTAGCGATGGTGGTGGCATCAGTGTGTCAGGACTCTCACAGCATCGCAAGCAAAAGCCCATCGACAGTCCCTTCCATAGCTCTCATTTCTCCCCGAATAGCAGAGATTATCCTTCATGTCTATATTTATTTTGTATGTGCCTTATATTGCCACACAAAACTATTTCATCTAGTCAATCCGTCGCAGCAGTCAGTAAGGAAGTGTTGGCGAACTTTTAATCGTGACAGGACATCATGTTGCTGTTGATCTAAAGAGTGAGAGTGCTAGTGTGTGTGTGTGTGTGTGTGTGTGTGTGTGTGTGTGTGTGTGTGTGCACTGTTGTTTTTGTTGTGACGACTGTCACAGTCCTCCAACGCTACCCGACCCCTTCAGCTGAAGATTTACAGGCAGGCTTCATTCATCGCACAGTGACAGTGCTATAGTGAATCATAGCCGTTTGAATAAACAGACATCTTTAAAGGAGACATTGTATGGAATCTAGACAACTAATCAACCACCAATCAACCCTTCTGAATATAACGCTCCGTTCAGAGCCTAAACCTTGCTTGTACAGTACAGTTTGAAAGGGAAAGATTGTGGGTTAAGGGTAAGACTGTACATTTTGTCGAAGTGCATCCATGACTGAGACTGATAACGGTAATATGTTTTTATTGTTGACAGGAATATTAATATGTGTTGATGTTGACAGGTGTACTAATATATGTTGCTGCTGACAGAAGTATGAATATGTTATCGTTGACAGGATTGGTACATGCTGCCGCTGCTGATGGCACCCAGAGTGGACGGGGTGTACCTGCCTGACGAGCCTGGTAAGCTGATGAGAGAAGGCAAAATAGCCAAGGTGGACCTCATGTCAGGCACCGACAAGGAAGAAGGCGCTTTCTTTACCCTCCGTAAGTATTGCGTGGATGTTGTTGTATGTATTTATTGTCGCGAGTTAACCGATGGTAACCTTAACCCCTTTATTCCGGATCATCCTTTCTTAGTTTATTCGTGTTCCTACCAAGCAATTATATCCACGTTAAGGGTGGCTTTTTAAACTGAAGGATCTATGAATCCCTTCACTGCCCTCTTCTGAACAGTACACCTTTCTAGGTTTAATATTGTCTGAGGTACCATGAATAGATCACTAAAATTGTCATATGGTTGAAGGGGTTGAAGATGAAGTACGATGGTACAGCACAAGCATACCCCCTCCCACCTTAAATATTTTTTTTTTCAATATTGATGACATACATGATACAGAGAAAAGGAAATCTTTCCTCTCTACTTTGCTCCTGATTGTGATGCAAGGTAACCACAACTTATTCTTTCAGGGATTCTAATTATGAGCATCGTAATCGGAGGTACTGCATTCCCAGTCACTCTTGGGTTATCGTAATAACATCGAGAATCCTGAATATAGAAGTTTTGGGTAACTGAGTCATTCAGAGACTTCATGAAAAAAATAAGTTGACTTGTTTTGATAATTCTTTGGGGGTGCAATGGACAAATACAAACAGATACGTCTAGCTACACTTATACAATCCTAATAAAAAAAAAACATGCAACTGGGCTTGACATCATGCAGTTAGGGAAAAAAAAAGAATAAAATCAGTACAACATAACACTGTCACAAAGTTTTATATAATAATAAAGGTTGATTGACAAAAGGATTAATCTGACACAGAATCGGATCATTAGTACACTACTTTTTTAAAAAAATAACAGATCTGAGGATGGAAAAACAAATAAATAAAAAATAATAATCCATACACCAGATTACTGGTGTCCTCCATTCATAAAATATCTGTAACAGTCGGACTTGAACAGCTGTAGGTTGAAGTCTGGAGGGAAACAAGTCTGGGGAAACGAGTTCTAGAGAGATGCAGTTCAGGAAATGAACGAATTCTGATAGGCAGAAGTTCTGCAATATGGCTGAGTGACATTCCAGTCATGAGCGCTGCCAGATGCCCGTGTAGCACGATGGAAGGCATGGAGAGGTGGCACAATGGACGCAACTTCATCTGAGTGTTTTCCATAAAAATACCTGTAAAATAATGAAAGGGAGGCAACGTTCCTTCTTACTTGTAGGGGAGGTAGTTTATTTATAATAACAGGGTTATTAATAATTCCAACAGCTTTGTTCTGAATTTCTTCTAGTTGTTTTAGTGCAACCTCTCCACATCCATTCCACAAGGGTGAGCAGTATTCAAGCTGAGAGTGCATATGACTCTAATGAATAATGTTATATGTAACTGCTCCTCAGTGAAGAAGCTACAGACTCTGTACAATAATCCAAGTTTCTTTGAGGCGGTTTTAACAAGTGATCTGACATTAGAGGTCCAGCTGATGGCATTTTTAAGTGAGACGCCGAGAATTTCAATACTTTTGGGGATGGGGATATTAGTAGCATTGAGAGTAATATGCGAATCTGGCAATATCTGTATATTAGTAAGTTGTATATGTTTGGTTTTACTAGCATTAAATGTTTTGTCCCCATTCACTGATCGTAGACAAATCTTGATTTATGGAGACGGCTGTACTGAGTAGAGAGTTTGAGATATTAGACTTTGTAAATGGGTGTCTGAGTGTGAATGAACTAAGTCATATGCATATGAATGAATGAGATTATGGGTAACAGATAAGAGATCATTAATATGAACTGGGAACAGGGTTGGCGCCAGAACTGATCCTTGTGGCACGCCAGCATTCATTGAGTGGCTATTGGAATATACATAATCTACTTTTACTCTTATTTTTCTGTCGCTGAGACATGAGGAAAGCAGAGGAACAGAAGACGTTAATCTATAACATGGGAGTTTGGACAGCAGGGAACGGTGCCATACTCTGTCGAAAGCTTTAGCAATATCAAGGGCTACAGCATGAGTTTCTCTATGTAGGTCGATTGATTGATGGATGGTATGAGTCAGGAGACTGAGTATATCAATGGTGGATCTATCGTGGCGAAAACCATATTGTCTCTCACTAATTAGGTTGCTGGATTCAAGATGTTTAACTATGTTCTTATTAATTAAAATTTCAAATACTTTACCAAGAGAAGATGTGACAGCTACTGGCCTGTAATCAGAGGGGTCAGAGGAACTTTCTTTCGTTGGAATTGGGTGGATATTGGCTTCTTTCCACTAATTAGGGAATGAAAAAGCACGTATGCATAGTCTGAATAATTTAGCTAGAACAGTGGCAGGTTATGGGGAACACTTTTTTCAAAACAATTGGAGGATTTCCATTTGGGCCTGGAGGTTTGTTGGTAGGTAAATTGTCTAGGATGGATTTTACGTATCTTGTCTGTATTTTAAGTGGAACAATTTCGGAAGAGTCGAGTTGTTCTAGTACTGGGACGTTCTGGCTGACTTCCTCTATGGTAGAATTTCTGGAAAATGTACTGGCAAAGATATCTGCCTTCCCACTCGGATCATTTGTAGTGTTGCCATCTGAAGACTTTAGTGGGGGAATGGATGATGACTTGTTAAAGTTATTATTGAAAGAACTAAGAGTTGACCAGAATATTCTATTGTCGTTAGGGTTGTTAAGTATTTTTGATGCTTGATTATGAAGAAAGTTTGATTTAGCAAGATTTATTACGGCTTTTGCATGGTTTCTAGCAATTTTAAATTGACAGAGTGATTCAGGTGATTTTGTGTTTAAGTAAGAGTTATATGCTAATGGCTTTTGGGCTGTTGCTCTGGCACAGTTACTATCAAACCATTTTGGGGAGTTCGATCTTTTAGTAGACTGTTGTCTTGGTATAAATAAATCCATACCAGCTAGTATTAAATCACTAATGTGGGACTGGGTAGAATTGGCGTCACTAGAGAAGAGAGACTGCCATGGAATGTCAGCAAGATAATTTCTAAATCCATCCTAGTCTGCCCTATCAAAGTGCCATTGGGTCACCTTGACAGGTTCAGAACGGGGAGGTGTGTGTGTGGGGGGGGGGAGGCTAACTAATAAGGCTTTAATGAGATTGTGGTCAGAGGATCCAAGTGGTGACAGTACCTCTATCCTGTATTGATCTGGATTACTTGTCAGGAATAGATCCAAGAGATGGGCATTATGGTCAGGATTNGTGTGGGGGGGGGGGGAGGCTAACTAATAAGGCTTTAATGAGATTGTGGTCAGAGGATCCAAGTGGTGACAGTACCTCTATCCTGTATTGATCTGGATTACTTGTCAGGAATAGATCCAAGAGATGGGCATTATGGTCAGGATTATCTGGTATTCTTGTTGGTTGCTTTACCAGCTGTATGAGATTAAACGATTCTGCAAACAGGTGGCACTCCAGACCAGCATCGCCAGTCCTGGCAGAATGCAATAACCATTCAACATTATGTACGTTAAAACCTGCAAAACACGCCTTCAAAAACTTCTTCAATAGATACTTTTAAACACTCCCAGCTCTTTAGTTCTTTCCCTTTAACTTCAGGATACCTATTTTTTTTTTTAATCAGCTTACTTTACTTACTCCCTAAAAAAAATAAGATACTCATCTCTCTCTCTCTCTCTCTCTCTCTCTCTCTCTCTCTCTCTCTCTCTTAAATAAGCTAATTAATGAATAATTATTTAATCAAAATGTTGGTGAGTGGAGAACGGGCAGGACAGAGAGGTGGTGGTTTTGGTTGGCTGACTAGCTGTGACATGATGTAACGGGGATTACCACCTATCCGGCCTGTACCTTGTTATCGGTCACTGTGGCCTTGGGGTTGACCCGAACATGTCAACCACTAAAACGAGTGCACACCGTCAGCATGAGAGGATTCATGCAACACTCCAGTCGTCAAAATCAGTCCATAAGTAAGGCCTATACAATGCGGACGAAAGGGCTGATGGACAGAAAACTTTGCTGAATCAGCCGCACCGAGGCCCGAGATTTCGTATCCGCGAATGCACACATACTCGTGTTGGGAGACATTATGACAAAACACTGAACTGGGTTGATACAGGTGCTGTTTAATGGTTGGCTATTTTTATGGGCTATTTACTCTCCAGTTATCGTCCAGTAATCAGTTGATCGGTGCTATTATATATCTGTTCACACGTTTCACTTTGTGTATGTCACATTAAATAACAAAAATGTGATTTTTCATTCAGAAATGTTATTCACACTGCAAACTGAGGGTAATTCAAGTACACTTTCGCCCGAGGTGATGGTTGTTTTGGTGGTGGGCTACAGTGTTATCGCCAATCTTAGTGTTCCTCCACGATGGTGTTCCGTAAACAGGGAAGTGGCATATCACTACTGGAAAGGTGGTGTCAAGTGTTGAAATTCATCAGTGAAATATTCCGTATTGAGAGATGGTACACCGAAAGATGCCTTCCACCTTTATAAATAATTTCCTCTAGGCAAAAGTTATTAGTGGTAGGTGGTGACCACCATCCACTAACTTGGTGCAGTGCTGCCCACTTCTTCCCTCACCTTTATCGCACTTTTTCTGTATATGTCCTCCTTTGCTCCTATTTCTCCCATCTCTCTTCTTTCCTTTCCATGTGGCTTTACACTGAGTGACAAGTCTAATTGTTTCCTGTAAACGAGAAAACAATTTACAACGTTGAGTGGTAACAATATACCCAACCCACACGTGTTCACGTGTCAGTAAGTGGGTTGGCGGAGGGTTGGTGCCCCCCCCCGTAAAACAACTAACCCAGAGACAAACGGCCACCCCTTACGGGATTATGGCGTCTGGCTACAGGTATATAGAGAGACAAGTTTATTTGTGTATCTTCTCAAATCCATGTCTGTTTTGCTTCTATTCTCAGCTCTGTACGCCTTCGAGAATCTTAAGAAAGCAGTTGAGAATAACTTTTCTGTGGCTGGACCCACCACAACTGGCTTCACAGGAGAAATCCCTGGTAGAGAAAGCTTGGCCAGAGAGGTGTACGAGTATTACCTGGGGGGCACACACATCACAAGAGACAATGCTGAACAGGTCACCCAGGTAACAACACAACCACAGTTCTGCTTTCACCGTTTTACTGTCCCATTTTGTATTCAGTGAAGTATAGCCAATATAAAGTTAGGGAGAGCAATTCTTCAAATATTCCAACACTCATTCTTCTTATTTTCCTCCGTCAGCTAATCTTCCTAAGCAGAAAGAGGCTTGATGTCTTCCTCTTTTGTATGATGCATTAAGCGTGAAAGTAACAGATGTCCCAAATGTGCGAAGTAGATGTAATGAAACATTAGAACCTATATTTTCCTGACGAAGCCCAGATGGTGAGGTGAGAGTGTGTGAGAGTGGGAATGTGCATTGGGTATATGTGCGGAAGTGAGAATGAGAGGACAAGGGAGGGTGAATGTATTGTTGTGTTCAAAAGTTACAATGAGAATATAAGAGAGAATGGATCACTTGGTTCAAGGGATGTGTGGGTGAGATTGAAAGTAGGAATACAAGCGTGCGCGATTTTGTGTGTGTGTGTGTGTGTGTGTGTGTGTGTGTGTGTGTGTGTGCAGAAGAAAGTGCAAGCAGAGTGAAAGAAGAGTTCTGGGCAAATATGGAGGCTTGCATAAAAAAAGTTTGTGAAAAGTAAGAGAGTGAGTTTAAGAAAGGAAAAGTTGGGAATGTGAAGGTGGACGGGACAGTTGATGAGTGGGGTGTGCCTGCAGAAGTGGGCGAGAATGACAGTGCTCTAGTGAACATTTGTGCGGAGAGGGGGTTGGTGATAGCCAATAGCCTCTTTAGGCACAAAATGATCCACAGGTATTCATGGCGAGTGTGGAGAAAGGTGGGTGGTGAACTGAATAAACGGAAGGCAATGATTGATTATGTGTGTATGGATGAGAGAATGAGATGATATATGCTGGATGAGAGAACATACAGAGGTTGGGGACGAGGACTCTCTGACTGCTGCGTTGTGAAGCTGAAAGCCAAGGTACGATGACGATGGATAAATAGATGGAGAGAAGGGCGGGAGCGAGCAGTCCATACATAGCGGGTAGAAAGGCTGCAAGAGGATTAAAAAAAAAGGCAAAATATAAGAAAGACGTGGATTAGCGACTTGGTAGATATGACATGGAACAGATCATGTAGGTGGATGGTGTGTGCAAGGTATTCACAGAAGAAGTCTGTGCAGTATGTGAGGTGGTGTGTGGGGTAAAGAGAAGACAAAAGGGGGTACAAGGAAGAGCATGGTGGAATGATGAGGTGGGACAAGCTGTGGCACATACGAAGAAAGCATACTGTACAGTGATCAGATTTGACGCAGAGGCATGGAGGATGTTGCCAGACTGCATAGTGTGTTACATGTAAAGATGAAGAGGTGAAAAGATTAGTAAGAGAGAGTGAGAAGAGAGTGGATAAGGAGTTTGGAAGGAATTTAAATGTGAAGTGGATGAAATGTAGGAAAATGTTCTTGAAGTTGGTAAAGAGAGCTAGATAGGGAAATAAGGAAGGTAGTACGGGAGTGAAAGATAAAAATGTCAGATTGTTAGTGGAGTAGTGGGTAGATGGAGAGAAGAGTTTAAATTACTGTTAAACACAGAGAATGAACGAATCGCGTATATAAGAGGCTGGGGAATGGCTGGGAGAAGGGGGATGAGAAGGGAGAAAAAGATCAATGGCATGTAATTTGTGAAAGCAATGAAGAAAGTCAAAATGGAGAAGGCCCCAAGAATAACTGATGGAGTGTGTGGTGAAATGTTGAAACATGGGGGAGGGATAGTAGCAGAATCGATATGGACGATGAGCATATTGGCTTGCAAGGAAGGTAGAGTCCCGGAGGATTGGACATCAGGCATAATTATTCCCACGTACAAAGGAATGGGAAAAAAACTGTGTGGTAATCATAGGGGCATTTGTCTTTTTAGTCGTATAGGGAAAGTATTTCGTAGGATACTTACTGACAGAGTTAGGGAAATAACAAAGGAATTAGTTGGGGAAGAAGAGAGAGGCTTTAGGAAGGAAACGGTTGTGTGGATCAAATATTCATCCTAAGGTGTTTAGTGGGAAAATTTCTAGAGAAGGGTGAGAAGTCGCATGCAGCCTTCATGGATTTCGGGAAAAAATATGACAGAGTGGATGGACAATCGATCTATCTACATACCTAGGCTGCTTCTCCCAAAGATAGGGAGGCAGCCGAGACAGGACGACACACTCCCAATTTACTCATCCACACAAACACATTCATTCGCATCTTGGCCCCAAGGAGAGAAGGGACAGATCCTCACCGCACCACACTGCACGAGGGTGCGGTGCAATCAGCGACATTCGCAGCAGGGCCCGACAGCAGAGCTGGTTTACCCCTGCCACATCATAGTGGACCCATCCCCTTACCGGCACTTCACCCGATCAGCTGATCAGATGAAATGCGGGAGAATATCCCCTCAGGGCTGCATCATTATTTATTCATTCAAAATTTCTCTCCAGTCATTTCTATCACACACAACCACTCTTCCTTGCTCAACAGACATTCCTCTCGCATCCAATGCTCTCTTCACACTGTCCATCCATCCTATTTGTGATCTTCCTCTCAGCCTTACACCTCTCACATTCGATCCAGTTATCTTTTTCACCAGTTGCTCATCATTCTCTCCATATGCCCAAACCATCGCAACACCCTCTGCTCAACTCGATCAGCCATCTCCCGAACAACTCCGGTTTTCTTTCGCGCTTCATCATTTCTCACTTGATCCCTACGCGTCACTCCATATATACTCCTCAGACACCTCATCTCCATTACATTCTAACTTTTCCTCCCTGCTACACCCATATTCCATGTTTCAGCCCCATATAACGCAGTCGGTACCACAACACCCTCATACACCCTTCTCTTTACATCCACTCTGAGTGAACGACATCTAAACACTTTTTTCATTCCGCCCAGCACCTTTCTTACTTCATTCATTCTAAACTTCACTTCTGCGTCCGTTCTTCTATCCACAGCAACATGTGACCCTCAATATTTAAAACACTCTACCTCCTCAAGCAACTCAGCATTCAAAACTATATTAATCCCCCTACCGTCTACCAACCTCGTACACTTCATCTTATTCTCATTCACTCTCAATTTCCTCCTTTCACACACTCTTCCAAACTCCCTTACCAACTGTCTCAGTCTCTCCTCTGAATCAGCCACCAGTGCAGTATCATCCGCAAACAGCAGTTGATTCACATTCCACTCTCTACCATCAGCATTCACCAGACCCAAATCTCCACCTATCACTCTTGCATTCACCTCCCTTACAACACCATCCACATAATTATCAAACAACCAAGGCGACATCACACATCCCTGCCACAGCCCCAATCTCATGGGAAACTAATCACTCAAAGAATTTCCCACTCATACACACGCTCTACTATTTTCATAAAAATTTTTCTGTCTTTATAGCAACCTACCATCAAGTCCATACAAAATTAAAACAGTCCGCAAAGCCTCCATGTCAATTCTATCATACGCTTTCTCTACATCCATGAACGCCCAAAAGCCATCCTTACCTTTCGCTAAATACTTTTCACACACCTGTCTCACAGCAAACACCTGATCCACGCATCCCCTCCCTCTCCTAAAGCCACACTGCTCATCACCAATCACTCCCTCTGTACCCTCTCTAACTTTCTTAATTAACACTTTACCATACACCTTACCCACAACACTTTTTTTTTT
>JAGKTI010004472.1:0-50412 GCA_018397915.1 Birgus latro
TGAATTTTAACCAAAAAATGATGATTTAGAGGTGAGTAAGGCATAGGTGCTCACAACTTGCCAGCAAGTGTAAGTATCAGACATGGAAATGACTATGAAAATCACCCTTTCTCACACCATATGCATTAAATAATGGACACAAAGTATGAATTCATTGAATTTTAACCCAAAAATGATGATTTTGAGGTAAGTAAGGCTTAGATGTTCATGAGTTGGCAGCTTATTGTAAATAAGTATTGGACGTGGCAGTCACTATGAAAATCATCATTTCTCACATCTTGTGCACTAAAATATGGGATACAAAGCATCAAATAAATAAATTGTTACCAGAGAAAGAGTTAGGTCATTCTTGACCTTAACCTAACCTAACCTAAATCAGAAAACCACTACCTAACTCCCTACCGGACATGCATAGCACTTAAGACCCCATTCACATAAATAATTGGCACAAAGCATGAATTAATGGAACTTTAACCCAAAAATGATGAATTTGAGGTGAGTAAGGCAGGGGTGTTCATGAGTTGGCAGCTTAGTGTAAGTAAGTATCGGACGTGGCTATCACTATGAAAATCATCATTTCTCATATCTTATGCACTAAAATATGGGATACAAAGCATCAAATAAATAAATTGTTACCAGAAAAAGAGTTAGATATGGCAAAGGTGTTCACTGTTCACCTACAGCACCAGTCATTCTTGACCCTAACCTAACCTAACCTAAATCAGAAAACCACCTACCTAACTCCCTACCGGACATGCATAGCACTTAATTAAGACCCCATTCACATAAGTAATTGGCACAGAGCATGAATTAATCAAATTTTAACCCCAAAATGATGATTTTGAGGTGAGTAAGGCAGGGGTGTTCGCCATCTGACTACATAATGAACGTAAGGAAGAGACATGATTATTACTGAGAAAATCACCTTTTCACAGCCTGTGCACTCAAATATGGGACACAAAGCATGAAGTAAATAAAATGTAGCCAGAAAAATTATGATTTAGAGGTGTGGGGGGCGAAAATGTTAACCAGTTGACTAGATAGTGAACGTAAGTAAGAGACATGGTAATCACTGAGAAAATCACCTCTTTCACAGCCTCTGCACTCAAATATGGGACACAAAGCATGAAGTAAATAAAATGTAACCAGAGAATGAGGATTTAGAAGTGATTATGGAAAATATTTAGCAGTTGACAATGTTTACTTACAGACCAGCATTGTTGTTTACCCCCATCTCTAAGGTTTTTACAGTGGTCATAATTGCTCTTGAAGCATGTCCAGTAATCCAGTGTTTAACTATACTTAATCCTTAGCACTGTGACTTTTGATTATTTAAACAAGAACGAAAATACCGCAAAAGATCGGACAGCCGTCCACTGTTCGCAGGAGTTGAGATAGAACTAGTAGGAGGGTGATTTGGCGGGAATGGGGCTAGTCGGCGTGAGCGGGAAATTCAAACTGACGCTGTCGGGGAAAATCGGATTTTTTTCTGATTTTTTCAAATTTTTGGGCATTTTGGGGGGCAGACAGCCAGCCCACGATGTCCGAATAGTGAGGGATCTGAATAATGGGCATTCGAATAGTAGAGGGATTACTTATATACAGTATATATATGTATATACAGTATATACATAATATATATATATATATATATATATATATATGTATGTATATATAGTTGCAGAGAATGAAGAGGAGGCGGAGGAAAGATTTAAGAAGTGGAGAGATGGTATGGGGTACAAGGGCTTAAGGGTAAATACAGATAAAACAAAAGTGATGATATCTAGGGTTGGTGGCGGTACAGTCGGAGGAGAGGGAGAGTGGCCATGTGCAGTTTGCCACAAGGGTGTGGGAAGTAATTCCATCTTGTGTAGTGTTTGTGATAAGTGGGTGCACAAGAGATGTAGTGGTATTAGATTTAGACTGCGAGATGATGCTGATTTCATGTGTGCGGCGTGTCAGGGAGAGCAAGTGGAGATTGTTAGGCATGAGAGGGTTGAACTTGCAGGTGAGTCTCTTGAGTGTGTGGAGGAGTTTCGTTATTTGGGAGACATGTTATGTGCCGGAGGTGGGGCTGGAGTTAGCTCGGTTGCTAGGGTGAGAAGTGGTTGGAAGAAGTTCAGGGAGCTGTTGCCTCTCCTGACATTGAGAGGACTCTCCTTACGTGCTAACGGGTCTTTGTATGCAGCATGTGTTAGGAGTGTGATGCTGTTTGGTAGGAGGACAGCTTCCGAGCGGCTAATGGCCTGCTCTACCTCTGGCCTGGCGTGACTTATGGCCGACGCCTCGGTTGCACAGGGGAAGACAGCTTCCGTGCGGCTTATGGCCTGCTCTACCTCTGGCCTGGCGTGACTTATGGGCAGTAAAGGAAGAGGATATTCGCAGGTTTAAACGTACAGAAATGACAATGATTAGGTGGATGTGCAGTGCATCCCTGCATGCAACGCCTGGGGGGGCTGGGTTTACGATGGAAGAGTTGAGAGGCAGGATGGGACTGGAGTGTATTGGTGTTGTGATGAGGAGATGTAGGCTGCGGTGGTTTGGACATGTCGAGAGGATGGGGGATGATAATTGGGTACAGAGGGTGAGAGGTGTTAATATTGGGGGAGGGGTTGGGAGGGGTAGACCGAGAAAGACATGGGACGAGGTCATTAAGTGTGACTTAAGGGTTAAGGGACTGAACAGGGAGGCTGCCAGGGATTGAGCAGCGTGGAGAGCCGCCATTAGGTGACCAAGGCCGACGCATGCAAGGATGTTGGAGCCTTCAAAAACGAAACAAAATGAAACGATATATATACAGGTATACCGTGATATATGATCCCTCTAGATGAGATACCCTGGCTTAACAATGAGGGTAGAAATATGATGGCCAAACCCCAGTTTAACGATGGGTTTTGATTTTTTAAAAAGATCCTGATAATATTTTAGACTAAAATTGTGTATTTAGGTTGATTTTTAAACAGTTTTTAGGCTTATATTAATGTGTTTAAGCCACAGGTGGGGTGAACATTGTCATTTTGGGATACAGCTTACTAAGCTAGATTTCTTCCAGACCTATACTTGGTGATTTTCAGACTTTATTTGTTGGTTTTAGTGAGTTACAGTTGTTAGGCATAGGTTAACTTCTTTTATAGCTGTTAGGCCATTCCGATTGACTTTCAACTTGTTTTTGGACTCATTTGGGTGGGTTTAGGACATGGCCATTGAAGTGTGCTGTGAGAGTGATTTGGCACACTAGTAAGAATTATAGTATTAAAGAAGTAATGTAAACCAGTAGGCTGAGATGGTCTGGACATGTTGAGAGAAAGTGGAAGGGGGGGGGAATACCCTGATGCAGAGCATGGAAGGCACATGGTGCGTCCTTGTGTAGAGACCTCCAGACAAAAGGAATAAGCAAAGAAATGGTTCAAGATTGTGACAGGTGGGGAACAATGAGATGCCTAATAATTAAGAGGCTTAGATAAATTAGCATGATCAATGATCTCTCTCTCTCTAAAAAAAAAAGAAAAAAAGTACACACCATATGAATTGTGCCATTAACATACCTTATCTTGCAAAATAATGGCAGATGCCTTGTAGAGCTGGCTGTTCCACAGAGGTGTGTTTGGAGGAAAAACTAGCAGTTCAGGTATATGGTAATCCACCATATATGAGGATTCACCTAACATCTGAAAATCAATAAATTCAATCATAACTGAACATTAAACAACATTATTATCAAATATATTTTAACTACTGCTTGATGTGTGGGGCAGAGGGAGAATAAATACTGCTAATCCCCAAAGGATGACTTCCAAAGCAGCACTACCACCAAATATCACTACTGGGCCAACAGACAAACCCCCTCTAACACCCTACATACCTGGCATTTGTATTATAAAAATAAAGTTATCTGCTTATATTTTTTACAAATCAAATCTGATCTCATACAACCCAGTCACCATATTGGTGTTAAACAGCTTTAAATTAAACTTTCATTTTGCTATGCAAGATGATGAAGGACTCAACTCTTATGGATTCTTTCTCTCTGCACTACCAAACCCAATCATGCTTATCACCACTTTGCCCAATATATTTCAGGATGATGACAGACTAAACTCTTATGGATTATCTCTCTGTGCACTACCAAACCCAACCATGCTGACCACCACTCTGCTCAATAAATTTCTTATCCATTGATACAGTATTTAAACATAATCTTGCCGTCTGCTCCTTATTTCATCTTCATTTGATAGTACTTTTCTGTTCTCATCCCTCATCCTTTCAGTTTTTCCCCATCAATCCTGCATGTCCCTACCTCTTTTCAAAACAGTTTCCTATAGTCAGAATACTGTAGTTTCCATTCACTTTTCATCCTAATTATCATTTTTTTTTTTTAATAACTTCCGCTCATGTTTCTTACTCTCGGTATACCTGCATATCCATTAGAACTCCTTTCATATGTCCAACCCAACCATGTCATTTTCTTCTATTGCTTTTTGAACCTCCTCAACCCACCAAATTGTATCTTTCTTACTGGTAAATATACTGATATCAGTAGGATGAACCTATACTGATATATACTTATATTAATATGCCTTGCTCATCACATTTACTTAAAAAGAGGTATTCATCACTAAACTTTTACAGTGGTAAATTATCAAACCTGTTGCAAGGGCAAGCTGACCCTAATGAGGTTCACAACCCATTAGGAGAGATAGGATAGTACATTTGTTCACCTGTTCAATCAAATCACAGCATTTAAGTGCCTGGGCTATCTTTTCCAATAGTATTACTACAGGTTTGATGAGATTAAAGTTCTGGGCAGCTACAGAAATAAAATACAGAAACAATTTTTTTTTTTTTCATTTTTTAACAAATGGGGGTGCCCAACATCCACTCAGTGTCAGGATGCCCTATGGTCTCTACACTCAGTAACAAGCCAAATGGTTTCCTGTACCCAGGAAACCATTTACTATGCTGGGTGGTAACCATATAATTGGGGTTTTTGGCCAGGTTAAGTGTCCCCCAGATTCCCCTATCTAAGATCACTTAATCATGGCAAATGTTTTGGAGAGCCTTGGAGGGCCCAATACCTGCCCAGGGGCCCAACCAAATGGGCAGATTCGCATGGCCATGTGTAATGTCAGAGGTGTGAATGAGGACAGGATGAGGGTGGAAGTGGTGAATGTGTTCAAGAGTGCGAGATATACCATGATGGCACTGTGTGAAACAAAAATGATAGGGTGCGACGTGGAGGAGTGGGAGGGCGTGAAATGTTTAAGATTGGGCATGAATGGGCGAAGAAGATGCAAGGAAGGAGTTGCTTTGTTGATGACTGAGGGGTGGCACAGTGGAATGAAAAATTACAAAGCTGTTAGCACGAGATTTATGTATGTCAAGTTCATGTCTGAGATGGTGAAAGTGGCTGTGATCGCAGCATATGCACCGTGTGATGACAGGAGTGAGAGAGAGAAAGATAAGTTTTGGGATGAGCTGGATGAAGCAGTGGGAGAAATGCTCAGGAGTAATAAAGTGATTATAATGAGTGATAAGAATGGAAGAGTAGGCATTGGTCCTGAGGATAACAAAATGGGCTGCAATGGAGTACTAGGAGAAAATGATAATGGGAAGTGACTGAACAACACGTGTCAGGAAAGGAGGTTGTGCATTTGTAACTCGTATTTCAAAAACAAAGATGCACATATGTATACATGATATGGAGGGAAAAGGGATCGTGTTGAAAGGAGCCTGATTGATTACATGCTCGAAGAGAGGTCGATGCTGGGAATGGCTGCTGATACGAGGGTCACGAGAGGACGATGTGCAGGACTGTCAGATCATGTGATTGTGGTATGCAAGAAACTAAGTGGAGTAAGATGGACCAGGAGAGAGAGAAGCAGTCAAGGAGAAAAACTGAAAGTCGAGAAGCTGAGGGTTAAAGAAATGGCAGATGAATACAGGACCAAAGTAGGGGGGGAATTACAATCACTGAATTGGAATGAAATGGACCTGGACAGTCTGTGGAATGCATATAAGGACTGCTTAGTTAGGAATGCTAAAGCTGTGTGTGGTGTGGCAAGAGTAACAAAGAAGAAAGGTACAGCATGATGGGATGAAGAGATTAAGAGAGCAGTGGAGGAAAAGAGGAAGAAGTGGCTGAGTGGTTACAGGGCAGGGGTTCAGTTGAAATAAGAAATGAATATATTGAGTGCAAGAAGCACATAAAGAGACTAGTGAAGAGGAAAAAGGAGGTAAATGATGATCTAGGAAGAAAAATTAATGCAAACTACTCTGAAAATAGGAAGTTATTCTGGAATGAGGTGAGAAGTGACAGCATAAAGAAATGTGAAGGTGTGAAGGATGTAGGCAGTAGATTATTAACCTATGGGGATGAGGTAAGGACCAGATGGAAATTATATTTTGAAAGTCTGATGAATAGGAGTAGAGAAAGCAGAGCCACTGCAAACATGAGTGGTTTTGGGGGTGTGCAGAGAAGGAATGCAGTGCCAGAAAACGTGACCCTCGCACAGGCGAAGACCGCTGTGAAGCAGCTGAAAAATGGGAAAGCAGCTAGGGTTGATGAGGTGTATGCAGAGATGATTAAGTGTAATGAAAAAAGCAGAATGAAGTGTTTGCTAGAGATATGTAAGAAGGCATGGATGAGTGAAACTGTGCCAGCAGAGTGGAAATAGGCCATGATTGTGCCCCTGTACAAAAATAAAGGTAAGCGAAGTGAGTGCAAGAATTATTGTGACATAAGCTTATTGAGTGTGATAGGAACGTATATGGATGAATTATTACAGAGAAAGTAAGAGAGACATCAGAAGTCCTAGTGAGTAATGAACAGGGTGGCTTTAGAAGTGACAGAGGATGTGTGGATCAAATATCTGTACTGAGACAGATAATGGAGAAGGTTTGTGAGAAGGACTATAAGGAGTTTATGGCATTTATGGATCTGGAGAAAGCATACGACAAAGTAGGCAGAGAAGGACTGTGGAAGGTTTTGCGCACGTACAGTTTTTTTTTTTTTTATGCAAGGAAGAAGGAACCAAAGGCCACAGGCCTGCATACTGTTCCTTCCAAGAAAAAGTAAAAACAATACAAAAGAGAGCCAAATTCAAGATCCATTCATTTTGAGATGCCTGGACACACTGCGTTTGAAAGATTGGAGATCATAGGAAGTAGGGAATACAGACAGAGGGAGACAGTTCCAGAGTTGACCGGTTGCATAAATGAAGGACTGGGAGTAACGGTTAACTCTTGCATTAGAGAGTTGGACAGAGAAGGGATGAGAGTTTGTTGCTAGACGGGTACTACGTGCCCGTCGTAGAGGTGGAGGGATGCAAGCAGACAGTTCAGAGGAACAGTAACCACTGAAGTAGTGATAGAAGAGAGATAAAGAAGCAACAGTGCGGCGAAGAGACAATGGTTGAAGGGAATCAGTAAGAGGAGGAGAGTTAATGAGACGAAAAGCCTTTGACTCCACCCTATTGAGAAGAACTGCATGTGGGGAGTCTCCCCACACATGAGAGTTGTACTCCATACAAGGGCGAATAAAACCCGTGTACAAGGTCCACATCTGTGCAGGGGTAAAGAAAGTTCGGAATTGGCCCAGCACACCTAATCTCTTGGAAGCAGCTTTCACAAGAGATGTAATATGTTCTTTCCAAGACAAATCCCGAGAGAATGAAACCCCTAGCATGTTCAAGGATGATGCAGGACTGAGCTGGACATTATTAAACATTAGTGGGTAATCCTGAGGAAGATTTTGTCGGGTTAAGTGTAAGAACTGAGTTTTTTATGCATTAAAATTGGTAATCCTGAGGAAGATTTTGTCGGGTTAAGTGTAAGAACTGAGTTTTTTATGCATTAAAAATAACAAGATTATTTTTACCCTAATCAGAGATATGAGCCAAGTCAGACATTAGGTGTGCCATAGCCTCATCCCTTGTTTGCTGAAGTAACTGCTGAGATGGACGTTGCGGAAATCGAATGGAATGGTGAAGGGTGGAATCATCAGCATATGAGTGGATAGGGTTAGATGTACAGCTTAGAAGGTCATTGATGAATAAAAGAAAGAGAGTTGGTGATAGGACAGAGCCCTGAGGAACACCACTGTTGATAGGTCTAGAAGAACGATGGCCGTCTACAACAGCAGCTATAGAACGACCAGAAAGGAAGCTAGAGATGAAGGCACAGATAGAAGGATAGAAACCGTAGGAGGGCAGTTTGGAAATCAACGATTTATGCCAGACTCGATCGAAAGCCTTTGAGATGTCAAGTGCAATGGCAAAGCTTTCGCCAGTGTCCCGAAAGGAGGATGACCAGGAGTCTGAAAGGTAGGTAAGAAGATCGCCAGTGGAGCGTCCCTGACGGAACCCATACTGACGATCAGAAAGAAGGTTGTGACAGGAAAGATGCTTTAAAATTTTTCTGTTAAGAACTGATTTGAAAACTTTTGAGACACAGGATGTTAAAGCAATTGGACGATAGTTAGAGGGTTGGGAATGGTCACCCTTCTTTGGGACTGGCTGAATGAGAGCAAACTTCCAACAAGAAGGAAAGGTACAAGTTGAGAGACAAAGGTGAAAGAGTTTACCTAGGCAGGGTGTAAGCACAGAAGCACAGTTTTTGAGGACAACAGGAGGGACTCCATCAGGCCCATATGCCTTGTTAATATTGAGGCCAGTGATGGCAGAAAATACATCCGCTGAAGAAATTTTAATGCCAGTCATGAGGAAGTTTGAGGGGGGAAGCGATGGAGGAACAGCACCGGAATCGTCTAAGGTAGAATTGGAGGAGAAAGTCTGAGCGAAGAGCTCTGCTTTATCAGTAGAAGAAATAGCTACAAAGCCATCAGAGTAGAAAAGAGGACGGAAGGATGATGAGGTAAAGTTGTTAGAAAGGTTTTTGGCAAGGTGCCAAAAGGAGCGAGAAGAATTCGAGTTGGAGAGTTGGGAACATTTAGCACAGATGAAATTATTTTTAGCAAAGCGAAGAACAGACTAAGCACGACAGTGTAGATGGTAAGCTGCTAGGTGCCGTCACGAGCTTTCATGATGGTAGTGAAGCATGTGTATGAGTAAATGGGCATCAAAGTGAATGGTTCACGATTGGTGTGGGCGTGCGACAAGGTTGTGTGATGTCCCCATGGTTGTTCAATATATATACAGATGGGATGATGAGAAAAGTAAAAACATGAGTAATATAGATGGGGATGGCATTGGTAATGCATGGTGACCAGGGATGGAATATTTCAAATTTGTTGTATGCTAATGATGCAGTGCTACTTGCAAATACTGGACAAGAGCCTGGTAGACTAGTGCAGAGTTATGCTGATGTCTGTGAGCATCGTGCCTTGACAGTAAATGTAGTACAGAGTAAAGTGATGGTTACTGAGAGAGAAGTGACTCCCAGTGTGATGTTACAGTGAATGGAGAGAGACTGAAATTGGTGAGAGAGTTCAAGTACTTGGGTTCAGTGATAGAAAAGAGAGGAAAATATGCAAAAGAAGTGGACACAAGGAAGGTAAGTAGCTGGTGTAATGAAGGCCTTGATAAGAAACAGGCTTAAGTGTTGCGGCTGCATGACGCTTACATGAAGGAGTGTTAGCGCCAACTTTAACACATGGATGTGAGACTATGGTGTGACATGAAAATGAGAAGTCAGGAGTGAAAGGAGTGGAGATGTGACTGCTGAGGAATGCATGTGGAGTACAGAGGGTGGATAGGATACAAAATAATGTGATCTGTGAAAGAAATGGAATAAGGAAGTCAGTGGACACCAGAATCGAAGGGAGTGTACTGAGATGGTATGGTCATGCAGAGAGAATGGATGACAACAGAGTGATGAAAATGGTATATCTGAGCAAATATGAAGGAAAGAGGAGGAAAGGTAGGCCAAGGGGAAGGTGGAGGGATATGGTGGATGAGTGTATGAGGAAGAGAAGTTTGGAAGTCGGTGAGGCTAGGGGACTGACAAGAGATCGAGCTGGCTGGATAAATATTGTGTGGAGAAGCACATGATCAGGGATTTGGCACCCATTTTTTAACATGACAGTGTCCGGACTGACTCTATCGGATACGTTTATGTGAAGCTACAAACACGGTAAATGTTTTTGGCATATCAGGTAGAGACAGGATTCTAGGGGCTTGAATGGTGAGTGAATGGAATCATGGCCCATTGGACTGGGCAAATTTGGGCTGTCTGGACACTGCCACTCCTCACCCTGCTCTAGGGTGGGAAAGGAGGTCTGGATGATGATGATGATGAACAGAAAATAAAAAGGAAAAAAAAACACATAAAAAAAACATACACCAGATTACAGGTGCCCTCCATTCATAAAAAGTCTGTAACAGTTGGAAGTTTGGGGGAAAAATAATCAGGGGAAGTGAGTTTCAAAGAGAAGCAGTTTGGAGACTAAATGAATTCTGATAGTGAGAAGTGCAACTATGGGAGCGTGACAGTCCAGTCATGAGTGCTATCAGATGCCCATGTAGCACGGAAAAGTGCAGAGAAGAGGCACAATGGATGCGATTTCGTTTAAGCATCTGCCATAAGAATAAAGTATTATATTTGTAAACAAATGTAAGGGAGGCAACATTCCATCTTACTTGCAGGGGAGGTGGTTCATTAGTAACTGCTGGGTTATTCACTCTTGTCCTGCTGCAGATCTTATATGAGGCACAATGAAATGTTTGCAGAGACTAAGCTGTAAGCCATATATGAGGTACAGTTTTAAGTGGTGATAAAAAAATGACTCAGGGGAGGTAAACTACCTTACAAAGAATCAGTCTAGTAGGAGTTACCATACTTATCAGTAAAGTGTTGTCTTTTTTGTCCCGCAGTTTTAATGTAACCTCTCCACATCCACTCAACAAGGGTGAGCAATATTTGAGCTGAGAGTGGACATGACCCCCGAAAATTATAGCTAACTGCTTGTCAGTGAAGAAGTTATGGATTACATACAACCAGTAAAACGGCTCTGTCAGCAAGGTACGAGCGAGGCCATTTAAATCCGAAAGCACTGAAATGTCGCCTTACACCTTGAGGATGCCTAGAGTATATTGATGGCTATCTACCTACCAACTTTCATGCTTTTATGACCAACTGTCAGGCCTGTGGCCCTCTTTTGAAGATTTTTGACATGCACTTGGCACATGTCATGTGCCACATGCACTGCCAGGGTGTGATGAAGCCTGTCAAAAACAAATCTTAAAGAATGAGGCTATCATATGGTGCAAACTACACAGTGATTGGCCTTGTGGTTCCTGGGACATAAGCTTCTCAAAAGCATTACGGTTGGGCCGGGCTGGGTTGGGCCACTCACAAGTGAGAAAATGCCACTACTTGATGAGAGACTCGCGATGGCTTGTAATAATGTGATTTTAGCATGTGATCTTAACGTGAGAGGTCCAACTGAGGGTACTGTTAACCCGTGGGCTGCAGCAAGGGGTCATGCAGACATCCTCCCGTGCAGCACAAAGGCAATTTTGGTCACTCTTACAGATTTCCATGAAATGTACATCAGTGGCTAGGAAACTACATCTTGCAGCTACCCACGGAAATTTTTATTGAAATCGGTGTAGTTCTGGAAAAATACAGTAACTGTCAAAAATTGCATTCATGCAGGAACATGAAAACTATGCTTTGAGAGAGAGAGAGAGAGAGAGAGAGAGAGAGTGTGTGTGTGTGTGTGTGTGTGTGTGTAATATGTATCTGGGTATATGAGACAGGCTGTAAACAGGCTTTTGCCAGTCTCTCTGCTCACCAATTGGGTTGCCAGCTAGCTCTGCATGCTGCAATACGAGCTTAGGATGCTACTTTTATACCTACTATTTACCACCCTACTTCTGTTTCATTGCCTTCTATTGACCTTTCATTTGATTTTATGTTATTCTAAATGATCTTGACCCATGACTGCCATTCCTGGGGCGATAATATTGTGGAAAATGCGTTACGAAGTGTGCACCTTCGGGTCATTATTGCTGGTGCAACTTAGCAACTGTGTTCAAGACAGGGGATGGGAATGAGAGCTACCAGTTACCCTAATACTCCATAAATTTTGTGTCACGCTAATCCTTCTATAACCTTTCTGGTGCACTGTTGAAAATCGCACTGATCTGAGGTATGTTGAGCTTTACGAGACACCCCCGCATGAGGTATGTTGCAGTCCACGAGTTAAGCAAAACACCGAGAATATCAATACTTTTAGAGACAGGAATATTGGTTGCACTGAAGGTAACAGAGGAATCAAGCAATATCTGCATATTAGTATACTGGATACACTGTACTTGGTTTTCCTAGCATTAAATGAAACAATGTTAGTTTGTCCCCATTCAGTAATCTTAGATAAGTCTTGATTTATGGAGAATGTTGTGCTGAGTTGGGAGTTAGAGATACCAAACTTTGGAAATGGGCATTGAAATGTGAAGGAACTGTGAAGCATTGTCATCTGCTTATGAGTGAATGGGATTATGGGTGACAGACAAGGGCTCATTAACCCATTTAATACTTAGGGTAGCAATGCAAAAGTCACCTGCTCATTACTGGATGACAAAGGCTGCATTGAACCTAATCTCACCCGCTTGTTAACCTCTTCATTACCGAAATCGATAAGGATTACGCTTGTAAACCTAGAAAAAGTTCTGGCGAGGAACCGAATAATTGTAAGGTTTACGGTGGTAAACCTGATAAGCATAGGGAGGTATAGGAGGGTAGGAGTGTTGGTTTGGGGGTTACTGGAGAGACTTGGGTTGTAAGAACTGGCAACTTGACTCTGACGTCATTCTCCTTGTCATGGCCATACCATGGCCATATCAGAGTCCATGCCAGGCCATGATTGACATCATTTGGGTATTTTGGATATGATTTATTATTTCTAATGTTTTGGGCATATACATAGACCTATATGGTATGATATAAACAGAAAAAAATAGTTGCACTAGGCATATCAGCACGTGGTTACCATGACAACCACCCTCCTAGGCCCCACAACCAACCAGCAGCCAGTTCTCACCCGCAACCCCTCAGTTTCCCCCAAGCTGCATGCTGTGTCTGTGTGTGTGTTTTTTTGGCTGTTTTTGCGTGATCATGGCGTCATCTGATACTGATGACGAATTTGATACAAAGCTTGCTAGTGAGTTGGATGAGTCTGACGACAATGAAACTCAATCAGACATATCAGTGAGTGAGTCAGACAATGATTATATACCAGAAAACGACAGTGATAGCGAGAGTACGAGTGATGAAAGCGAGATAGATAATTGCTCAAATCCCAGCCCTGTAGGCTCGCCATTGTTGCAGAGTCCCTCAGGACCTGCCTTCACCCTCTTGTCGGATCCGTTTGCAGATCAAAGGCCACCTCCACTACCTACCCTTCACCTGGACTTTCCCAACGTACACCCTGCAGTGTATCAACGCCACGAGGAGCAACATATGAGTACTGTATATACCTTTTTATGTCTGTAAAGTCTATATTTATAGGAACAATGAAAGTTTAGTAAAGTATATATATCCCTACACGTATACTACTATAGGAAATGTATTTCAAATCATGCACAGTGTATCTCGTGGTCAACATGTACTTGAGAATATAAAAGTAATATAAAATGAAAAACAGCGCACTTATGATAAATGATAACCCCCCCCACACACACATGAACTTCCGGGAATTCGGTTTGACGGAGGGAGAGAGGGGCGGCTGGGGGTGGGGGGCGCGGTAATGAAGGGGTTAATGGACGACGCAAGCTACGTCAAAAAATCGCCTCTTGATTTTTTTTTTGCCTTATGGAAAGAAAAAAACATCATAAATTGGCACATAATTTATATTCACCAAACGTTTTTATCAACACCATAAGCAAGTACAACTATTCAAGATTATGTGAATACAAAATCAGGCAGATAGAGGCATAAATAAAGGCAAGGAAAAAACATTTAGCAACAACTGTGGTCGAGCGAAACACCGCTCCTGCACTGTAGCGCAACTGTAAGATAATTTTCCATTGCGGTAGGTAAAACCGACCCAGATTGTCCTACAGTATATGTTTATATACCAAAATGTAGCTAATGAAATTTCCTAAAACTCTTTCTCAGTGACAATTACCATATAAAGTATATTTCTATGAGAAAACATGAAGGAAAGAAAAAACATTGTGACTCAGAGCATAATTTACATTCGCCAAATGTTTTTATCAACACCATAAGCAAGTACAACTAATCAAGATTACAAGGAATAAAAAATCACAGAGATAGAAGCAAAATAAGAGCGTGAGGATAAAATGCTTAAGAAGTACCGTTCACAGAAAGAGGTGGGGTTCTCCCAGCACTCGGCCAAGGCCGAGCCGGCCCACATCCTGAGTACTTGCTCCCGATTGGACGCAGCCTGTGTTGTCCAGTAACAAGAGGGTTAATATGAACGAGGAACAGGAATGGAGGCAGGACTGATCCCTATGGCACTCCAACATTAACTGAGTGGAAATTGGAATATACATCATCTGTAGGCATAATATGTTATGACACAATACTATATGTAACTACTGTATGTAACTACAGTATATAGCTATAAGTAACAATATGTAAAACAGTTAGTTATCCCTGAAACTGCTACTAACCATACACGGGTCATGCCAAGCTCTTAACTTTTATTCAAGTAACTGTCTCGCAATAAACCTCATCGACCCCAATCGGCCTATTTCATCATCCCAAGGAAAATATGAAGAGGATAACGGAACAAAGAAGGCCTACATTGACATCTCCTACAACGCATCACCATTACTCTCTCTCTTGGTGCAACTCCCATCGATGATACAACCAGATAACCTTCTCTATCTAATCAAACCCTTCGACTACATCTACTGATGCACCTACCTTTACTCTCATCTTTCTGTTGCTGAGGTATGAGGAAATCAGTGTGACAAAGGATGATGCAACATAGCAATGGAGTCTGGATGGCAGGGAACAGTGCCACACTCGGTCAAAAGCTTTAGAAATATCCAGGGCTATTGTATGGGTTTCTCCATACTGATTAACTGAATGATGGATGGTATGAGTAATGAGACCGAGTATATCAGGTGAATTGCTCATGGCAAAAACCATAATGTCCGTTACTAATTAAGTTGTTGGAATCAGGATGTTCAACAACGTGCTTATTAATGACAATCTCAAATACTTCACCAAAAGAAGATGTGAGAGCTATTGGTCTATAATCAGAGGGATCAGAGGAACTTCCTTTCTTTGGAACTTGGTGGACGTTGGCTTCTTTCCAAGAATTTGGGAACGAAAAAGTACATATGCATATTCTGAATAATTTAGTTACAACAAGAGCAAGTTCTGGGGAACATTTTTTCAGAACTACAGTAAAACCTCGACATAACGGACCTCAGTAGATCGGAATTCGCTTTTATCGGACTCAAGGACCTACCGGACTAAGCTCCTATATATCGGAAAAAGTCCGATATAGCCAGAAAGCAGTCCAGACTGCCTGACAACTTCAGCTATGTTCACCACAATAAGACAAGTAAAAGACATGTTTTTCAGTGCACAGTACAGTATTATTATACCATTTTATCAATGTAGTGAAGGTATAACACAGTACAATACTGCAATGGTGGTGAAAACCACTGATGCAATCCGGACTAATGTCTGATATATCGGAAAAAGTCCGGATTAGTAGGGGTAAGTCCGGATGTCGCTTTTATTGGAAAATCGCATATTTTGGACTGGCCTGAGCCCCAATTAGTCCGTTATAGTGAGGTCTTACTGCATTGGAAATATGCCATCTGGACCTGGGGCTTGGCTGTTTGATAATTGTCTAGGATGGATTCTACATATCAAGTCTGTATTTGTGGGGCAAATTCTGGAGAGTCAAATTCTAGTATGGAAATGTTATGACTGACTTTCTCTAAGGTAGAATTTCTGGTAAACGTACTGGCAAAAAAGTTAGGGTCATTTACAGTGTTTTCAGCTGAAGATTTTAGTGGGGGATTGAGTGATGACTTGTTAAAGTTATTACTCAAAAAACTGAGAGTAAACCATTCCATCATCACGGGGAATATTTAATAGTCTGGATGCTTGGTTGTGAAGAAGGTTCAATTTGGCGAGATTTATTATTGCTTTTACATGGTGTCTAGCAATTTTAAAGTGTCTGAGGGATTCTGTTGTTTTTTATTTTAAGTATGTTTTATGCTAAATAAGTCTGGCTTGTTGCTCTGGCACAATTGCTGTCGAACCATTTTGGGGATTCTGATCTTTTAGTAAATTGTTGACTTGGTGTTAACCCCTGAAGACCGATGACTGATGGTCATAAATTTCGGGTCCAGCTACGTAAGTCCTAATGCTGACAGGATACAAAAAAACATTTTTTTTTCTTTAATGTTCATTCCTTCAACTTGCTTCATGCCCAGGAACATAATTCATATTGATTTTAATGATCTCTGTTAAGTTATTTGATGAAAATAATGTATTTTCCAAAATTTTCTGATTTTCGTTCCTATGCGAGGGTTGACTTTTTTTTATCTTTGACAGATGATAGTGCAATAACCATTAGATATATGTGAGAAAAACATACATTTTCAGGTGTATAAATTCAAGCTCTTGAAATCTACAAGACCAAACTTTACCTAGGTCTATCTATCTATTGTCAGATGCCTCAATCCCGCATGGGGTGGCCACAAACAAATCGCCTCCATGTCGCTCTGTCCTCCGCCATTTCACTACCCCGCTCCCAACTCACACCCCCCTCTCTCATGTACCTCTCCACTCCATCCCTCCATCTCATCCTCGGCCTCCCCCTCCCTCCACCTCACTCACATACACTCTCCTCGTCAGTCTATCACTCTCCATCCTCTCCACATGCCCAAACCACCTTAACATGTTTCTCCTAACACTTCCTATCACGTCCACATCCACACCACAACGCTCCTTCACTTCCTCATTTGTTAGTCTGTCTCTCCATGTGACTCCCCATGCTCCTCTCAAATAACTCATCTCCACTGCTCTCACTCTTGACTTCTGTCCTTCCAACAGGGTCCAAGCTTCACTTCCATATGTCAGAGTTGGTATCACAATACTGTCATGTAACAACTTTTTCACTTCCATGCTCACCTCCCTGTTTCTTATCACTGCTTTCAACGAACCAGCAACCTTCCTCCCCTGCTGCACCCTTTCAAGCACTTCACCCTCCAGACTTCCATCCTTACTCATCACACTACCCAAGTACTTAAATGCACTCACATTCTCCATATCCTCCCCATCCAGTCTCACTGTACATTCACTAGCTTCACTTCTCTCGAAGACCATCACTTTACTCTTCCCTACATTCACCTTTAGATTCCGTTTCTTACACACTCTCCCAAACTCATCTACCAAGCCTTGCAGCTTCCCTTCGTCTTCACTCAACAACACAGTATCATCTGCAAAAAACAGTACAGGGAGTTTCCAAACACTGCCCTCTCTCACTAGGGCCGCTCCAACATCCACTGCCCGACCTTGTTTCTCTTTTATAACCCCATCCATGTACAGATTGAACAACCATGGAGACATGACACATCCTTGTTTCAATCCAACCTTCAAATGGAAAGATTCACTCAGTTTGCCATCCACACGCACTGCAGCCTTAGCACCCTCATACATACTCTTCACTGCCTTCAACAACTTCCCATCCACTCCATATATTCTTAATACTTTCCACAATCCTTGTCTATCCACCCTGTCATATGCTTTCCCCAAATCCATGAAGGCCGCATACAACTTCTTTCCCTTCTCAAGAAACTTTTCCACTAAGGATCTAAGAATGAATATCTGGTCTACACAACCTCTTCCCTTCCTAAAACCTCCTTGTTCTTCTCCAACTAATTCCTCTGTAATTTCCCTAACTCTGTCAATAAGTATCCTACCATATACTTTTCCTATTACACTGAGAAGGCAAATGACCCTATGATTACCACACACTACTTTTTCCCCTTTTCCTTTGTACAGAGGAATAATTATACCTGACTTCCAATCCTCCGGGACTCTACCCTCCTCCCACGCCGATCTGCACACCTTCCACATCCATTCTATTACTATCTATCCCCCATGCTTCAGCATTACCTAGGTGAATGCTGATAAATTGGTCCCAAAATGCGGCTGGGAGATAGTCAAAGTGGGAGATTGACAGTCTTTGGGGGTTAACAGTTCAATACCAGCTTGCATTAAGTCATTAATGTGGAACTAGGTAGAAGTGACGTCAGTGGAGAAGAAAGACTGCCATGGAATATCAGCTACATTATATCTAAATCCATCCCAGCTTGTCCTGTCAAAATGCCATCTGGTCACTTGACTGGTTCAGAACAAGGGGATTGGGGCAAATGACGAATGAGGGTTTGATGAGATTGTGGTCAGAGGATCCAAGTAGTGACAGTACCTCTATTATCGATTGATCTGGGTTTTTTGTCAGGAATACTCGTAGGTCCAAGAGAAAGGCACTATGGTCAAGTGTATCTGGTACTGTGATTGGCTGTTTTTCCAGTTGCACGTGAATAAATGTTTCTGCAAACAGCTCACATTCTAGACCAGTATCATCAGTCCTGGCAAATGTAAAAATCATTCTACAATATGGATGTCAAAATCACCCAACACGGTAATTTCAGTAGTAAGGGTGAGGTTCATGTTGGTCAACTGTGTGGATATGGAGTCAAATGCACTGGGTTCTGATGACGCACTGGGAGAGCAATAAACTATACAGATATACTGCATCTGATTATATCAAGGTGATATAGGCTGTATAATGAGTAATTAAAATCAGAAGAAGTAAAGTTCATGATGGTGTCAACTGCATAAATTTCCAACTGCACTTTTACTTCTTCAGGACAAATACACATAAACATTTGTTGGAGTTATACCTTTGGAATGCAAATAAGAACCAGCTTACCTCAATATAATTTAAAAAGTCATCATAGGCAACCTCTTCACGGCTATACTCCACAAGCACCCACATCTCGTTTTCTAGCTGCGCATGTACTTCTTCCGCTGATGCCACCAATGTGTTAATACGTACATAGCGTGGCTGACAAACTGAAAATGGACCAAACCAATGAAATGGGCTATATAACAACAGTTTGCCTCTCTGTACAGGTATCTCTCACTTAAGGATAATTTGCATGAAGGATGTATGTTTTATTACACTTCTTCCTGTTAATGTATTTGTTATAATGTTACAGGGTTCCTGGATGGGAAGATGATAAAAAATTTGTTTGTCAAACACACATTTCAAGCCTCATACAGTTAGCCCTCGCTATGTGTTTGCTCACTAGGTGATAAATCGCTATAATGATCACTGTGATGGCCACATATGACAATCCTGTGTGGATGCAGATGCACCCAAGCCAACTGTCAGACATCTGTCCCAAGATAGCTGCCCAGTGCTTACATGTGCAAACCCCCCATCTCAGGTCTCTCCGCAGGCGGCCTCCTTCAAGCCACCCCTATGATGACCCCATCTCACTCATTCACTCACTCACGTGTCCTGCATATGTGATCGTCTCCTTTGCATTCTCTGAGGTACCTAACCTTCTTGTTTGTGTAAAGTCACCAAAACATTATCATTATTGCCAAATAACAGTGCAAGTACACAGTGAATAAAGTAGCATGTGTTAAATCAGGAGATAACTTTTTGTGTGTGAAATTCATAACCTAGAAATCATGTCTGGTGCTACCTCCTGTGGAAAGCAAGGTGTTACTGATGCTGCTGAGAATATGGCTAAAAGAAAAAGGCACAGCCTTTCCCTTGATAAGAAATTGGACATTATTAAGGACTCTAAGAATGGACAAGGAAAGAGCAAGATTGCCGAGGCCCTAAAGCTGCCCCAGTCCAAGATGTCTATGGTAATAAAGAAATGAAATGCTGTACTAGTGGCATTGCAGAACATGCCTATCATGACTACTAAACAACTAACCAAAACAAGGGACCCTACGATGGAGGAGATGGAGCATCTCCTACCAATGTAAGTTATTGAACTTAACTGAGCGATGCAGCGCCTACATCATAGTTTTATTTGCACTATGGCTCTCAATCTGTAGAAGGATCTCAGGGATAAACAAGGAATGAAGGCCAAGGAGGAGTTCAAGCCCAGCACAGGTTGGCTTGAGTGGTTTATGGTCCATGCTGCCTTAAACATGTGACCATGCATGGCATGGCTGCTAGTGCTAACCATGTGGCAGTTGAGGCCTTCCCTGTGAAGCTGAAGGCAATCCCAGAGGAAGGGGGTTTCTCTCCAAAACATGTTCTCAACTTTGATGAAACAGGCCCATTTTGGAAATGTATCTCCTGGAAGACTAACTTAAGCAAAGAAGAATGACGTGCGCCAGGGTTTAACCCCCACTACGCTAATTCTTATCAAACCAGTTACCTTCCCGGAGTCATTATTTTTGGACTATTTTTCTTTTTTTTTTAATTAAATATTAAGTTGATTTTCTGTCATGAGATCAAGTGTTTCTGAGCTTCAACTCTTCATCACCCTCGTCTTTCTGTAATTTACACCTCTTGGATGGGTGAGAGGGTGGCGATAGGTTGCCAGCACCCCAGGAGGTAGACGGGCGTGAATCCGCCATTGCTGGACTATAAACAAGAAATGAAATACTGTACTAAATATGCGGTATTTGACAACTGCGGTGTGGCAGCGCTTGGCGTAGAGGGAGACTTAGCATTCCTATGAAAACCAATGACACTTCCTCGTGCCTGAAATTATGGTGCAGAGGCCCATTGCCTCATATGCGGCAATCAGCACGGCCTGCATACTGCCTCATATGAGGCGATGAACGTGGCGGGAGTTCCTCCTTGGTGTGAATGTAGATAGGGGACCTTACATGCAAACCAATCCTTATTTATCATTGGAAGAACCTCCGGGAACTTGCAGGGTATATGAAAGAGAACCCTGAGGTTATTTAACCCCTTCACTGCAGCTACGGTGGTTAAAGTGAGGCCCCTGTTACAGCAATCCACCCAGAAGTTTCCCGTTTTCTATTCAATAATTTTCATATTAATACATAAGATTAATAAAAAAAAATGCACAAAAAATCTAAACCCCTCTATTTACCTATGAGCACTTCAGTGAATGTCTAGATGCTCCTATGTTGTTATAGAGATGCGTGGAAGCAACGTCATTTTTGGTTTCTGTGCACTGCTGTAGCTGTCCGTCATCCTCAATGACACCCACCGTTGCCCACCACCCTTCACTTCACCACCATGAACCACTATATGCATCACTTAGGTTTGCAGTATGGTGATGTGTCACTTAGCACTTCAACATCATTATTTTACAGATACTATAAAATAAAATACAGTAGTGTTATACTGAACAGTGAAAACTTGTCAGTAAAGTAATAGTAAATAATGCTAAACTCAACAAAATATATTTATATAGCTTACACCAGACACTTTCATTTTCCAAAAATTTTATTCACTTACAATTAATTTCTTTCACTTATTTACATTATCAGTCATTTTTCTAGAACCTGAAGACTGTGTGAAAGTCATGGCAGCAGTCTCTCAGACATAAGTCAACCTGACACTCTGGGCACCATGTTGTCACTTTCCTTCGTATTTGTTCACTCCTGCTAATGTTCATGCAGACATAGCAGGAAGCTAAAATGAACTAGCAACCCCATGCGTGAGTGGATGAACACACAAAGTTCTCGGGGCAGTATACAAGGTGCAGCTTTTGAAATTTAATTATGGATTTTAAAAGAAATGCTGCAGTCAGTTGATAGGTCCATTCACAGGGAATGTAGTATGTAAAGGGTTAAAACAGTAACTCCAGGGTATGGCTGACCTTAGTACTCTGCCGCTCTTACAAGGCAGAATGCCAACCCCCCCCCACCTTCGTGATTATGCCAGCCAGAGCCATCTGGCAAACCGTTTTCTCTTGCTGGTCGAAACGCCCCATGCCACCCTGAGGGCATGGAGGACTTGTTGGATATTAAAGTAGTGTACCTGCCCTCCAACACAATATCATTGCTCCAGCCAGTGGACCAGAGCATCATTGCCACTTTCAAGACCCACTACTTTCGCTACACCACAGAGCACATGGTGAGGGCGAGTGACTCAGGGGAGTGATGCAGTGTGACATTTCTGGAAAGATTATAATACTGTATAAAACATGCTATCAACAACACCACAGCAGTGTGGAAGGAAGTGCAGCCACATACAGTGAATGCTGTTTGGCAAAAAGTATAGCCAGAGTGTATGTATTCCTTCACAGGGATCCCGGTGGTAGAGAACATCTGTCGTGAAATCCTTGACCTCTTGCACCAGGTGGAATATGAAAGGGTCATTGAAGAAGATGTTCAAGAGGTCCTGGACAGCCATACTGAGCAACTCTCCACAGAGAAGCCTAATGAGCTTAAGTATCAGGTGGTGGAGGCACAGGATAGTGGCAAGGACGACAAGCCCCTTTGTGTTCTCAGCAATGAGACCTTGAAGGAATTCCTAGCAAAGAAGGACGAGGCAACTTCATACATCCAGGACATGGACTCAAACCCAATGAGGAGTGATATGGTGATATACAGCACAGTGCAACACTTGAAGTTGTACAGGGAGCTCCTGACAACTGAGAAAACAGCAGCACAGAAGACCATCATCACCTCCTTCCTCCTTGCCACCAGTACTGAAGATGTGCCAAGGCCATCAATAAGAGGAGTACAAATGCAACATCCTGTCATCATCTTTGCCACCTGGCTCACCCCTACACTGCCCTGCCACCGCACCACCACATTCTTCCTTGGCCTCACCACTATGCTCTCCATCACCCTCACAGCATAGCCGTTCCTCAGCCTCACCATATCACTTTCTCATAGCTTCACCATTCTGCTCTCCCCATCTCTCTTATGCCTCCTGAGGACCTGCAGTGATTATCCAGACCCTCCAGCTGTTCCCCAGTGTCAGGGGGGAACCGTTGGTGACAACTCAGACTAGAACATACTTCAGCTGGGTGGCATATTTTTTTTTTTTTTTAATGTTTCACACTAATAGGCCCTCTCCTTATCCCCACTGAATCTATATTAAATCAACCTCAGAATAAGGTACATTACTATGCAATGGGTTTTCACTGGACGCACTATCATCGCACTATCATCATATATTGAGGCCTGACTGTACAGCAGACCCTAGCTACACCAGACTAATTGGGGGAGGGAAGCCCGATCTAATAAACTGATAATATGGAATATCTGATGGCTACCCCCCTGAAGTGGGATTTCAAGCACATACTGCCCTGGAAAAATATGAGTAAAATGATACAATCTAGTAGTTAAAATGAAATCTAAACTCATTTTACACTAACTTGGCCCATAATTTCACACCTATATACAGTAATCGCATTTCTTCATGACTAGCACAATGCAGCTGTATTACTACAGCCTTGTAAAACAACTCAGCAATCATCAGGGGGAGAGTGCCAAGTTGGGGCAAAAAGGGTAGGAACTCATGTATTGTACACTGTACCTGTATAGATGGATATACACTGCTCACACTCTCACTCTCCTCAGATGCTGTAGCCTGAGTTTTTCTAGCATTTATTACTACTGTTGGCAAAGATGGTTTCTGGTGGCTCTGGTGCTAAATCTGGTATAGTGTCCTGAAGTGTTGGGGGTTAGGGTCTTGAAGGCTGTACTGCTGGATCCTGAGGCTATGTGGAGGCTGGCTGAGGAATTGAGGATGTTGATGCTGAAGATGCACTGAGGGGCTCTGATTGTGTGTGGAGCTTCTTGGCAGCAGGAGTGGGCACAGGCTTGAAAAACTGGGAGATCTTAGCCTGGATTTTCCTTGATTGCTGCAGCTGCACTAGCTCCAGCCTGATGGGTCACAGGACCTCACAATGCTTAGCCAGATGCCCTCCAACTTTGTCTACCACAGTATGTTGATGCTGAAGATGCAAAGAGGGGCTCTGATTGTGTGTGGAGCTTCTTGACAGCAGGAGTGGGCACAAGCTTGAAAAACTGGGAGATCTTAGCCTGGATTTTCCTTGATTGCTGCAGCTGCACTAGCTCCAGCCTGATGGGCCACAGGACCTCACAATGCTTAGCCAGATGCCCTCCAACTTTGTCTACCACAGTAAAGATGGTGTCTGCAGCCATGGAAGGTCCTGGTGCTTCCTCTTCCTCTATGTCTTCTTTCTTTGCCAGTGTTATATAGTTCAGTCACAATCGCCTCTTCCATCTGGTGATGATAGCCAAGGACACCAGCATCCTCATCCAACCACTCTTGCAGCTCCTCAGCAAGGTTCCCCTGGCCTGAAGCTGCTAACATTTCTGCCATCCTCCATGGTGAAATTCCCTTAAAATCATGCAGTGGTGCTAGAGTTTTGAGGGTTCTGAGGAGTTTGCACCATCCATTCTTGAGCAAGGCAAGAGGCCTTCTTCCATGCCTCTGTCCAGCTGAAGATGGCATTCTTGATGGTGTATTTCTTGAAGCTGTGAAGGGGCCTCTGGTCTCCTCATAGTCATACTGGTCCATCCCATCTTTGGTCACAGTGAGACACTGGGGCAGGTAGAGGTTTCTGTACTGCCTCTTTGCCATCTATTCATCCATCACCCAATCCTACGTGGCCCCATGTGAAGCATAGAAGCCCGGGACTAGGCAAGCTGGTCCTGACATTTAAGATGAGGTAACCAGCCTCACTCATCTCTGAGTGGCATAACATGAGCAAAAAAACCCAACCACCCCTTATATATAAACCTACACAGGCTCAAAGTAATTGGAACACCTTCATTACGAACTAAACCACCAGGCACCAAACTTTGGTTATATGGTTATCACCCAGCATAGTAAATGGTTTCCTGGAGTACAGGAAACCATTTGATTTGTCACACAGTGCAGAGTCACCAATAGGCAGAAGGAAGAGGAAAAAATGAAGGAAAGAAAGACAGAAGAGGGCGTGTAAAGTCATCTGTAGGGAGAAGGAAGAGGAAAGAATGAAGGAAAGAATGACAGAAGAAGGAAGGAAAAGAGGAAAGGGAAGACACCCAAAGCAGCACTACACTGAGTGAGTGGATGGTGAGCGACCCCACCTACCACCCTCTCTATAGTCCATGGGCTGGATAGGGGCAATAGTGTTGGCTGGCAGGAATAAAACTCTGATTTGAACCTTGATTTGTCCACCCTTGCTGCAGAGTTTGGCAGAGGAAGGAAGGACCTTCTTGTCATAAGGACTGATGCCATACCTTTTTGGTACTGCCTTTTTTTGGTATTGCCTCACGGAAGGGTCAAAACTGTACTGGAATCAGTCATGAATGATATCCTAGGTCAACCAGGCAGACTTGTTCCCATAGTACTTCACAGGAAGCTTGGCCATGAGGTCTTTGAGTAACCTGGATCACTTGCTCTTAAATACCATAACTGACAGCAAATGATGAGAGCCATCTGCATTGGAACAGTCCAAAATGGAGAGACACTCCTTCATTATCTTATGCCCTGGAGTGCTGCCAACATCTTTGGAAGCCTGAGTATTTGAGGGAGGGCACACCACAAGAGCCCAGTTTCATCAGCATTGCAAATATGAAACTCATGCACCCCTTCCTCCTCCAACAGCTTTCAAAGATGCTGGACAATCGGCTCCACGGCACTGACATCGACACTGAACATCTTGCCAGTTATGACTTTGTTAACAATGCCATGAAACCTCCTGAACATCCAAAGCCAGCAATCACTACACTTGAAAACTTTGACTCCCAGGTGAGTAGCAAGCCTCTGAGCCGTGTGCTGGACACTCAGGCCACACACACGGACACTTTCAGCTCACTCCTGCGTGTACCACTTACACACCTCCTCATCAAGTTTCTTGTTGGGCAGCTTCCTGGTCCTAAATACATCCTTCCACTTCCTCCTGCCTTCCATTTTCAACATTACCTCCTTTGTTTTGTCCTTTGCCTTCAGGATGTCATGCAGGGCTAACCTCTCAGGGCTACACTTGTGAATGAGGTCACTCCTGCTTGTCCCTATCTCATGTGCCTCGATCACTTCCATCTTCTCCACAATGGTCATAATTCTATTTTTGCTTTTTCAGTCGAGGAAGTGCTAGGAGGTTTCTCACAAGAAGTCATTTTTCACAATTACTGTGGGAAAACACTTGCCACATTTGAATTATGTGACATGCGAGTAATGCCGACGTAACAAAAGATGCAGAAAGATTGAGGCTGACCACATGCAGTGCAGTGTGTCTACTAGAAGTAGCCCCAGAATAGCCTTACACACCACCACTTCCTGCCCACTCCTCCCCAACCTAGCACAAATGGGTGAGAAAAACCATGGCCAACATTATTAACTAAGTTCCGAGTCACCCCACATATAAGGAGCTATCTGGTTAGGCCTGTGTCATACACTTTATTTAACAGACAATGTACATGAAAGGTATGTTAAAGATAAAAAAGTGTCTGGTGGCCCAGAGTTGTCTCGAAGATCTGTGTGATTTTTCTCATTTAATGGATGGTATCCGGTATGCTCAATGGTTTGCCTGGGGGCCTTCAAAGTGTTCATTAAACTTGATATTTGGTCTACCAAAGTCCACTAAAGTGAGGGTCTACTGTATACAGTATGCAAGTGCAGAATATTCAAAATTCATTGTTATGTACAGACCCTGATACAGTACAGGAAATCCCTAGTATCCATGTGACCAATTTTTGAATTTTTGCTCTTCTGAACTGCCATTTGTGCACTAGTTTTTACTAACAACAGAGTACAGGCAGACCCCCGAGATACGATACCCCTAGATGCAATTACTCGGCATAGCAATGGGGGTAGAAATACCACCCTACCCCGCCGAACGATGGCCAAACCCCAGTATAACGATGGGTTTTGGTATTTTAATACTGATTTTGAGATTTTAGACATAAACTGTTTATATACTTATTGTGCTCTGGTCATGGATGGGGTGAATATTGTCATTTTGGGGTACAGTTTACTACGTTTGATTTTTTCCAGACATATCTTTTCCAGACATATTTTAGATGATTTTGAATTTTATTTTTGGGTTTAGGTGAGTTATAAAATGCTTTTAGGCTTGGTTTAGCTTCTTTTAAAGCTATCTGGGGGTTTAGGTTAGCTAGGTTTTTGGACTCATTTGGATGAGTTTAAGACTTGGATGGGGGGGGGGGCACCCAAGCTCAAAAACTCATCCATATACTTTACATGTCAAATCTACCTTGAGATACGATACCCCACCTTGCGATGGGTTTTTACTTAACCAATTGCATCGTTAAACCTGGGTATGCCTGTATTCCCATTTATCTGATTCCCTGATATGAAATTCCATACATAGATAAAGTATGCTAACTTTTAAAAATATTTCCAAAACACTGCAAAAATCTCCATAATACTGCTTGATTTCTTGTCATTTTGTGAAATCCTATACAACAATGCTCAATTTCTTGCCACCAGGTAACAAATTGCTGCTAAATGGAAGCAATTATGGCTGCATGGAGATCTAGAGGGAAAAGGCAGTAAACTGGCAACACTATGGCACTGGGATACATGGTCAGTAATTGTGGATGAGGGTTTAGCTCTGATTTTCAGTTATGACTGCTGTTACATTATGAAATTTCCGTTTCTGGTACAAATTGTTCTTCGGTAGGTACGAGAGGTGACTGAAAAATTCATGGCCAAAGGTACAAAGATTTAATTTTAGACACCTTAACACAGTCATTTCTCAACATAGTCCCCATCCAAATTTACAAAATCAGTCCAGCAGCCATGGAGCATATGGATCCCTTCTTGGTCTGAGTTAGCATCTTGGGTCTCCAAGGTGTGATCTATGGCATCAATGACGTCAGTATCAGTGGCAAAATGGCAACTGCCGAGCACCTTTCTGATGTTGGGGAACAGGTATTATTCTGAGGGCGCCAAATCAGGTGAATAGGGTGGGTGTTCGACAGGTTGGAATCCACATCCACGGATTGCAGCAATGGCCACCGTCAACTTGTGAGCCAGAGCGTCATCTTGGTGGAAGAGCACCCATCTTCTCAGCTTCCTGCGCAAATTCTTCTTAATTTTCTCTCATAGCTGCCTCAAGATATCAGTGTAGTAGACCCTGGTGACAGTGTGACTTTTCCAGGTAATCCACCAGCAGCACCTCTCCTGCATGCCAAAAATTGGAGGCCATCACCTTCCCTGCAGACATCACCGACTTGGCCTTCTTGGGAACCAAAGGTCCTGAATGTTTCCACTGTTGCAACTGTTCTTTCATCTCTGGTTGGAAGTGGTGCACCCAAGTCTCATTCATGGTCACAAATTGCCAGAGAAATCTCTCGGGATCTTCATAAAAAATAGCAAGATTGTCTCTGGACATGTTGTGCCGAATCCACTTCTGATCAGGTCCAGGAAGCTTCTGAACCCAGTGAGCTGAAATCTTGGTCATTTGGAGTTCACAGTGGATAACTGCATGGACACGTTCCTGAGAGATACCCACCTCTGTGACAATGTAATGCCCTATTATTCGTCCATCTGCCACGGCCATGTCATGGATTTTGTCACTAGTTTCCTGTGTGGTGACAGTGAGACATTCCTGGATGTGGGTCATCTTCCACACTTTTCCTGCCTCACTTAAATTCAACAGCCCACTTCTCAACCATGCTGTAGGAAGGGGTATCCTCCTCTAATGTCACCACCAAGTCCTTGTGGATCTCCTTCGGTGACAAGCCCTTGATACCAAGGTAGCAGATAACTGCACGGTAGGCAATATTGTCCATTTTCTAAAAAATTGCTGACTCTTGAATTTCAATTATCTGGAACAGAAAAACTACACCAGTTATGAATGTCAAACTTCCTGCATAATCATTCAATGAGTTGAACTGCATGAAAATTTAGTTAGAACTATACATCTCATCTCCTTGTATCTCAGGCCACGAACTTATCAATCACTCCTTGTATTTACTGACTATATTATGACTCGACGTTAAGACTAGCTGGGTACAATCACAGTAAAGCTGCCTCTTTTGGGAGTGCTTTTGTTGTCAGCTGGAAGTTTAACAAGGATGGCAACGCACTGTGGGAAAGGAAAGAACTCAAATTTCGTAATATGAATTTTGTCTTACTATATACTGTATGACTCGTTCTAGGCACTGTGTTGCTGTAGGTGTCTACGAACTATATTCTGATGATGCGAAGGGCCTGGGTAAAGTCACACAAGTAAATCTTCAATGGCATTTGATGTAACCTCATGGAACTCACATTACTACATAATGTCGTCATTATTTTAAATATCAGTCCCTAATATGTCTGTTTCAATACCATACAGGCATCTCTTGTAATATGACTGGGTTACATTGCTACAAAACTGATTGGATAATGAATCTGGCTCTCGTCTTGTGTTCATTTTTTCTTGAAGGGAACAATCTTGTGGGCTCCTGGCCGTTGGTTCCTTCTTTCTTGCATTACACACACACACACACAAATATACACAATTATAATATGGATTCAACAGAGATGCACTTCATGACTCTGCCAATCCCAGGACTCATATACAGAAATCAGTTTCCCACCTTTGTAAAGGTATTTCTATGTGAAAAGAACCACACATGCAGTACTTACAAATGTATCAAAAGAAAAGATACCATCAAATCCCATTTTGCCCCTTTCCAAGTGTGGGGGTCCTAGACTAGGCAACCATTCATCCAACCCTAGTACAGTAGCATGTACAAGAGAGAAAAGCCTTTGGCTATCTCTTGGACTTAAACCATGGTGCTTGCCGCAATGCACTCCAACCACGGTGCGCTACCAGTCATGCCATTACAGATGAGTAATAAGAGACACATTTTACAGTACTTTCTCCCACCAAATGTCTAGTCTGGTCCGAGTTGTCACCATGTGTCCGCTCCCTCCCCACCCCTCCTGGAGGCATAGTATAATATCAAACAACACACTACAGTACTGTAATGATACTGTAGAGAGCAGTAAATACTGTACAATTGCACAGAATAGTAATGATGAACATAAGCAACGTTGTGATCCCTGTGGCAACATAAGAGTAAGAGAGAGCGAACTGGGTAGTGGGCACGGCAGCAGATGACCATATCCTGTATTTGTTGTTGTAGTCATCGGTTTGTACAGGATGCAGCCATTCTGAGAGACAGATGACTGTGGCCTTGTGCCTATGGCATGTACAGGGTGTTGTATGGAACCTAGGCATCATTAGGGATCGTATAAGCGAAAATGACTGTACAAAGGAAAAAAGCATCCTAAAAAACTGAGAAGGTATGAGCAAATGAATACAGAGTACTAGCATACAGTATATAACAAAAACTGCCCATACCTGTATAATATACAGTAAAACCTCACTAGAACGGACTAATTGGGGCCCAAGCCATTCCAAAAAAAAGCGAAATTCCGAAAAAAGCAACATGTGGACTTCCCCCTGCTAAGATATTTTCATACATGAAAAGGCGTTATGGCCACAATCCTTCTTCACTCCAAAATTTCCTTCTAACTCATGGCATTAACCCATTTGCCTCATAACTTTTCTTAAATGCCACTATAAATAATTTACTGCATAACACAGTACAATTTTAGTACTCGATAAAGGTCATATGTGACACACATAGGAAGATAGTTTTCATACATGAAGTGTCATAGCCACCATCCTGCTTCACCCCACCAGTTCCTTCTAACTACTATAAGACCTCACTATAACGGACTAATCGGGGCCCTAACCATTCCGAAACATGCGAAATTCCGATAAAAGCGACATCCGGACTTTCCCCTGCTAATCCGGACTTTTTCCGATATATCAGACATTAGTCCGGATTGCACCACTGATTTTTAAACAGTTTTCACTACCATTGCAGTACTGTACAATGTTATACCTTCACTACATTAACCAGATGGTATAATAATACTGTACTGTACACTGATAAATATGTCTTTTATTTATCTTACTGTAGTGAACATAGCTGAAGTGGTCAGGCAGTCCGGACTGCTTCTGGCTTTATCGGACTTTTTCCAATATATAAGAATTTAGTCCGGTAGCTCCTCGAGTCCAATAAAAGCGAATTCCGGTCTACTGAAGTCCATTATATCGAGGTTTTACTGTAGTGGCATTATCCCTTTGCCTCTTAACTTTTCGAAAATGCCACTAAAAATAATTTGTTCCAAGACACAGTNTAGACTCGATAATGGCCATTTGTAACACACAAAATTAGATATTTTCATTTATTAAAAGCATCATGGCCACCATCCTGCTTCACCTCCACCAGTTTCTTCTGACTCGTGGCAATATCTCATTCACCTCTTATTTTCTGTCTAATTCCACTGTAAATAATTTACTGCATAATACAGTAAAATTTAAGCAAGGCTTGAACACAATAAAACTCATAAGTGCTCAAGTAATGCCATTCAGGGATGAGTGAGGCTGGTCACTCTCATCTTAAATGTCAGGACCAACTTGCCTAGCCCTGGGCTCCTACGCTCCTCTGTGGGGTGACATAGGATTGGATAATGAATGAATGAAAAAGTTTTCTTTCGTAACCATTCCGACTCACTTGGCTCGCCCTTCTCTACCCCCCACCTTGCCGGGTGTTTATCATCATTCAGCACCTGGTGAAGGATCCTTCAGAGCAAATCCTGCAAAACCATTACCCGTTATCTTCAGAGTCATCGTCAAGGAATAGTGAATCATCATTCTGATTGTCTTCACTGGCAGGGGCTGAATCGTGGACGGGAACTGGAGGTGTAGCTTCTACCTTGCTTGCCGTGTGGTGTCCTTACTATTTAGCATTTTTCAAATACTGTACTGTACACTTTAAACACCTTAATAATTACGATCTTACAAACAAATACAGTATGTTCACTTTGTCTGTATATTTCACTTATCACTCATCACCTTCAAGCAGTTTGGGGAAATGATGTGGGGGGAATTGATATAGGTTGACTGAGGCAGAGCACAGGGGAATAACAGTGACGCCACCAGCTCGCCACGAACCAACGCACAAACCGCTCGCTGTGTGATTAAAGCTTGATGTCTTAAATTTATGTTAATAATAATATTACTAGTGGTAGGTGGTGGAGACCATCATCCACTCACTTGATGTAATGATGCCTACTTCTTCCATAGCCTTTATCATTCTTTTTCTGTGCCTGCCCTCCTCTCTTCCTATTTTTCCTATCTTTCCTGTCACTTCTTATTGCTTTTCTTTCTTTTACAGGTGGCTTTCCATTGAGTAACAAGCCAAATGGTTTCCTGTAAGCCAAGAAACCATTTACAACGCTGGGTGGTAACCATATAACCAAACCATACGTGCTCCCTACGTGTCAACAAGTGGATTGGTGGAGGGTTAGTGCCCCTCCCTGTAAAACAAATAACTCAAAGTCAAATGGCCACCCCTTGCGGGATTGTGGCGTCTGGCAACAGATAGATAGATAGAATAATATTACTGCAGACCCCTTTTCTAATATTTTAGCATTTTGAAAGTACAGTACTTTATTGGTATAACTTAATTTAAAACACTATTCAAATACTGTACTGTACACTTCATGCACCTTATCATTTACAATTTTACCAAATAAAGATTTTCACTTTGTATATTTCACTTATCACTTGTCATCTTCGAGCAGTATATCAGTTCATCCAGAGAAATGATGTGGGTCAGAGTGAGGCCACGCCACGGGGGAACAACAGTGACGCCGTCAGCCCACCACCAATCAACACACGAATGCACAAACCAATCAGACAATATGGCCACCCCGAGGTTAGGCAGTCCGGACCACTTCTAGCTTTTTCAGAGTTTTCCTGATATATAAGAAATAATTCCGGTCAGCTCCTTGACTTCGAAAAAAGCGAATTCCGGTCTACTGAAGTCCACTGTAATGAGGTCATACTGTACAAGAAAAATTAGCTTACATGCCAATGAGCCAGTCAAGTGAATTAAAATTACACAGCATGCGAGAGCAGCATGACCAACGTGTGACCGGTCTCCCTGAACGACGTGTACTCTGCCAGATGTCACCACATCACCACCACCACCATCACTTCAGCTGAGTATCCATGGTAAACAAACCTCATATGGTAACATGTCAAGGGAAAAGTTATGAGGCAGGGCTGTACGATACTGACTGAAAGTGGCACATCACTTATGTACAGTTGCTGGCATGACTGGTGCAGGTATGATCTTGAAAGAGTCATTACTGTACCACTTTCCCAATGATGTAACATACCAGTAGGATGAAAAATGAGGTGAACTTTACTTTGTAAATAAACTCAGGTGTGTACACTAAATGAAACTCATGTCTTTGTTCTTCTTTTAATCTTACTTGTTTATAAGCATACAATAATGCAAAGACGTATTATCAATTGAGATGCTAGATAGAGGTGTTAATGAACAGTATAGAGCCCTTAAGAACAACCTCTTGAGAGTTACCGATGCAATATGCGGTTGGACAAGAGGCCCACCAAGACATAAAGTAACTTGGTGGTGGGATGAGGGTGTAGAAGCCAAAGTTAAGGAGAAAAGAAGGCTTTTCTAGGAATGGAAGAAGGGTGGTAAAAGGGAGGAGTACTTGGCTGCCAAGCGCAGGGCTAGAAGAGAGGTATACAGGGCGAAGTCTGAGTCACAGAGACTTTTACTTGATAATCTAAATCACGGAGAAAGGAAAAATATGATTTTTAGGGTAGCAAATCAGGTGAAGAGGGATAATCGGGACATTGTAGGTGAGCAGTGTGTGAAGAATGATGAAGGAAGGGTAGTGGTGAACAGTGGGGATATTAAAGATGCATGGAGAGAGCATTATAGCTGGTTGTTGAATGAGGAGTTTGATTGGGATAGGGAAGGTTTGGAGCCCGCTGATCCAGTGTTTGGCCCTTGCCCTTTGATTGACACTAGTATGTGAGTGAGGCAATAGGCAGGATGCGGGTGGGGAAGGCGGCAGGTGTGTCTGGGTTGACTGCCGAAATGTTGAAGGCCTCAGGAGATACTGGGGTGAGGTTAGACACTGACCTAATAAACATGATTATATATGAGTGTGTTGTTCCAGATGATTGGCTGAAGAGTGTAACTGTAAATGTGTACAAAGGGAAGGGTGATGCCCTGGAAAGGGGAAATTACAGAGGTATAAAGCTCTTAGATCAGATAATGAAAGTAATGGAGAGAGTTCTACAAGGTATGATTAGAGAAAGTGTGAATATCGATGAGATGCAGTTTGGGTTTATGCCAGGCAGGGGGACCACTGATGCCATATTCATTGTTCGACAGCTTCAGGAGAAATATATTGGAAAGAAAAGGGAATTGTATTTTGTTTTTGTTGATTTGGAAAAGGCCTTTGACAGAGTCCCTAGAGAGGTGGTGAAGTGGGCAATGAGAAAGCTAGGGTTGGAAGAGTGGCTGGTTAGGGTGGTTATGGCCATGTACGTGGGTGCTTGCACCCAGGTAAGAGTGAATGGAGTTTTGAGTGATGAGTTTTCCGTGAATGCTGGTGTGCATCAGGGGTCAGTTTTGAGTCCCTTGTTGTTTCTCATGGTGCTTGAAGCCCTCTCACATGACTTCAGAGATGGAATCCCATGGGAGATGTTGTATGCTGATGATTTGGTGTTGATTGCAGAGAATGAAAAGGAGGCAGAGGAAAGATTTAAGAAGTGGAGAGATGGTATGGGGCACAAGGGCTTAAGGGTAAATGCAGATAAAACAAAAGTGATGATATCTAGGGTTGGTGGTGGTACAATCAGAGGAGAGGGAGAGTGGCCATGTGCAGTTTGCCACAAGTAATAGTGAATGAAATCATAAGTAGAACGTGGAAATTGTCAGAGAAAGAGGGGTTTAAAAATGTTTGGATTAGGAGAGATGCAAATCAAGAGGAAAGAGCTAAATTAAAGGAGTTAGTAAAGGAAGCAAAGATAAAAAACGAACAATGAACAGAGAAAGAGAAGACAGAGTTCTATTGGAGAGTTATGGACCAGAAATTGAGAAAGTGGTACCGATGGAAGGAAGGAGAGACGAGAGTATAAAAAACGATGAAAAAAGTTTGAATGTGGCGTACACAAACACTGATGGACTAATATCGGCGAGATTAGAAATCAATGATTTTTTGAGGGCACACGAACCTGATGTTATGTGCTTTGTAGAGACTAAATTGAAAGAAGATATTGATATTCATATGGGAGGTGGAAAATACAAATTGTGGAGAAGAGACAGAAAAGAAAAAATGGGAGGAGGAGTGATGATAGCAGTGAAGGACAGTATAAACGTAGATACTGTGGAAATGGCAGAGGGCAGGGCCGAAGCCATAAACTTGAAATTAGAAACTGGGGAGAATGGTAAGAGAGATATGGCAGTGGTATATGTTCCCCCTAAGACAAGAGCATGGAATGACGATGAATACCAGGAGATGTTGTCAGACATGATTAGTTATCTACAGAAAGTGATCGAGAAAAGCAACAATATAATCCTAATGGGTGACTTTAATTGTAAAGAGGTGAACTGGGAGGAATGGGACTCGGGAGGCAGCGAAGATTCGTGGGGCACTAAACTGTTAAATATAGCAATGAATAATGTAATGACACAGTGGGTTAAAGAAGAGACACGATTCAGAGGTGATGACACACCAGCAAGATTAGATTTGCTACTATCCAAAGAACCTGATGTAACTGAATCATTAAATTATCTGTGTCCTATAGGAAAAAGTGATCATGTGGTCATTGAGTTCCAGATGATAATAGGGAACGTGGTGCCAAGAGATGAGCTTTATAGGCAAGGAAGATACAACTTTGGGAAAACAAACTTTGCAGAATTGAGAAAATTTTTTGAAAATGTGGACTGGAGAAAATTCAGGGAAACAAGACAGATACAGAGGAAGTGGGATATCTTTTTAGACCTCTACAATTTGGGAGTGGAAAAATATGTGCCAAAAGTAAGTGGGAAAGAAAACAGGAAAAAGGTGTGGTTTAATTGAAGGTGTATAATAGTGAAAAAAGAGAGGGACATGGCATGGAGCAAATGGAGAAAGAGAGGTAATATCAGAACAAAGGAAGAATATAAAAGAACTAGAAATGAATATGCAAGAATACGTAGAAAGGAAGAAAGGAACTTTGAAAAAGGTATAATTGACAAATGTAAGGATGAACCCAAATTGTTTTATAGATTTGTTAATGGCAAATTGAAGCAAAGGGAAGGAATCACCAAACTGAAAGTAGAAGGAGAGGTCTACAAGGATGCAGTAATGCAAGCTGAAGTAATGAACAAATGTTTCCAATCGGTTTTCACTAAGGAAAGGGAGTTTGTGGAAGGAGAGGGAGTGATTAGAAATGTAGTGATAAAAGATATAAAAGTGGAAGTGCAGGAAGTGTATAAATTACTGGGAGCTCAAGATGTAAGGAAGGCCCCAGGAGCAGATGGAATCTCTAATTGGGTACTGAAGGAATGCAGAGAACAACTGGCAGATAAGATTCACAATTTAATTGTGTGCTCCTTGGAAGAGGGAAAAGTGCCTCGGGAATGGAAGAGGGCAAATGTGGTGCCAATCTATAAGGGAGGAAACAAGGAAGAACCCCTGAATTATAGACCAGTGTCCCTAACCAGCATGGTTGCGAAATTGTGTGAGAGAATCCTGAAAGATAGATGGATAAAATATCTGGAAGAGATGAATATTTTGACTGAATGTCAGTTTGGATTCAGAAGTGGAATGTCATGTTTCCAACTTGTTGAGCTTCTACTCAAGGGCGATTGACGTGCTACAGGAGAGAGACGGTTGGGTGGATTGTGTGTACTTAGATCTGGAGAAGGCCTTCGACAAAGTACCCCACAAGAGACTATTATGGAAATCAGAGCATATAGGAGGACTGAAGGGAAGCCTCCTGGAATGGATGAGAGACTTTTTGAGTGACAGACAAATGAGGACAGTAATAAAGGACAGGACATCTGGATGGAGGGAAGTAACAAGTGGTGTTCCACAGGGCTCAGTGTTGGCACCAGTAATGTTCTTGATTTATGTAAATGATATGGTAGATGGAGTGAACAGCTACGCAAGCCTGTTTGCTGATGATGCAAAGATCTTGAGAAAGGTAGAGGTTGAAGAGGACTGTAAAATGCTACAGGAGGATCTGGATAGGATATATGATTGGAGCCGGATGTGGGAAATGAAATTCAAAGCAAAAAAATGTAAAATATTGGAAATGGGTAAAAGTACCAAGAGGCCATCATTGAATTATTTGATGGGTAATGAACCAATTAGAAAAGCGAGAGAAGAGAAAGATTTGGGAGTGCTGGTCCAGGATAGTTTGTCACCTGAAAAGCACATAAATAAGATAGTGAGAGAGACATATAAACTCTTGACCAATATAAGAGTGGCATTTCATTACATGGATGAGGAGATGATGAAAAAATTGATAGTGGCCATGATCCGGCCCAGGTTAGAATATGCAGCAGTAGTGTGGTCCCCACACAAAAAGAAAGATATAACCAAGATTGAGAGAATACAAAGAACAGCAACCAAGATGGTCCCTAGTCTGGCAGATCTGCCATACAGAGAGAGGCTGGAAAGGCTGGATTTGCCCTCCTTAGAGGAAAGGAGGGACCATGATAGGAGTAGATAAAATTGACAGAGAAAATCTGTTTGTGTGGGATGAGAGAGCAACAAGAGGACACGGAATGAAACTAAAGAAGCCAAGCTGCTCGAAGGACATCAAGAAATATAGTTTTCCGTACAGATGTATAGACCCGTGGAATAGCCTGGACAAAGAGATCGTCCAGTCTAAAAACTTAAATGAGTTTAAGGCAAAATTTGACTTATTGAGAAACAGAGACGGGACCTCACGAGCGTAGCTCATTTCCTGTATATCACAATTAGGTAAATACAATTAGGTAAATACAAGGGTGTGGGAAGTAATTCCATCTTGTGTAGTGTTTGTGATAAATGGGTGCACAAGAGATGTAGTGGTATTAGAGGTAGACTGCGAGATAATGCTGATTTCATGTGTGCGGTGTGTCGGAGAGAGCAGGTGGAGATTGTTAGGCGTGAGAGGGTTGAACTTGCTGGTGAGTCTCTTGAGTGTGTGGAGGAGTTTTATTTGGGAGACAGGTTATGTGCCGGAGGTGGGGCTGGAGTTAGCTCAGTTGCTAGGGTGAGAAGTGGTTGGAAGAAGTTCAGGGAGCTGTTGCCTCTCCTGACATTGAGGGGACTCTCCTTACGTGCAAACGGGTCTTTGTATGCAGCATGTGTTAGGAGTGTGATGCTGTATGGTAGTGAGACCTGGGCAGTAAAGGAAGAGGATATTCGCAGGTTTAAACGTACAGAAATGACAATGATTAGGTGGATGTGCAGTGCGTCCCTGCGTGAAAGGCCTGGGGGGGCTGGGTTTACGATGGAAGAGTTGAGAGGTAGGCTGGGACTGGAGTGTATTAGTGTTGTGATGAGGAGAGGTAGGCTGAGGTGGTTTGGACATGTGGAGAGGATGGAGAATGATAATTGGCTACAGAGGGTGAGAAGTGTTAATATTGAGGGAGGGGTTGGAAGGGGTAGACCGAGAAAGACATGGGACGAGGTCATTAAATGTGACTTAAGGGTTAAGGGACTGAACAGGGAGGCTGCCAAAGAACGAGCAGCATGAAGAGCCGCCATTAGGTGACCAAGGCCGACGCATGCAAGCATGTTGGAGGCTTCAAAAACGAAACAAAACGAAACGAAGTCTAGTAAGCAGCTGTTTTGATCCCAGAATACCTTGAGTATTGGGTAGGGTTGTTGAACTTTGAAAAGACTTAAACACACAGCTGACTCTGCTTATAAAAAAAAGAGGTTTGGATATTTTTTTTTACCATACATTTGACAGCTCAGGTGTGAAGAGATTTGTCTTATGAGAATAGTCACATTGAGCAGACCTGTATAATAGTATCTCTGATGCTATGAAGTAGACTGATGTTATGGTTTAGGTCTGGATGAGAAGTAACACTGAAGAAGACATTAGGCCAAGGGCTTCCAAATTTTTCTCTTCCAAAGCCTCCTGAACAATAATACCATAACATCGGTGGACTCTATCTTCATCTTCACCCGAAGAAGCAGAGCACCTTTGCTTGAATGACCATGCTGATATAAAATTATAATAATTGGGATAAGTACAAATATGGATGCACTGCATGCACATCAATGAATACCAAGAATGAAAACTGAAAACTCAAGACCTACTGCTGAAAGTGTTCTTTTGCTACTGTGTTATCATTGACTGAGAAACAGTAAGGAGAGAAAGAGATCACCTTCCATGTGGAATAGATTATCACATTCTTTCAGTGTGATGCTTAACAGCTTGGAAAACTTTGTTTTATAGAGACATGCAGATGAGATTAACAGAAACACTGACAGCCATTATGCTGCAGCATCCCTTTCTTGCCCTAAGCTCTGCCAGGTTCTTCTCTCCAATTATTCTATTACAAGTGAGTCAATTAGGAATTCTAGGAATTCATCTTGAATTCCCTATAGTTATGCTCTGCATGAGAGAGAGAGAGAGAGAGAGAGAGAGAGAGAGAGAGATACAGTACTCACAAGCATTCCCTCAGGAAAATTATTATTAAGTTCTCAATGAGCTCAGACACTAAAAAATACACCAAGGCTCCCCTGAGAAATACACTATGTCCCCACCCCTGTGGCCACGGTCCCCATTACGGGAACAACTGTCTTAAGCTGAATGAAATGGTAATTTTTTCTCGTTATAATACTGGATATACTTGCCAGTTAGTTAGTCTGCTTTTTAAGGTTTACCAGGGTCTTGAAGAATTATGAAATAATCATCACCACCATCATCCGGGGCTCCTTTCCCACCCTAAGGCACGGTGAGGAGTAGCAACATCCAGACAGCCAAAGTTTGCCCAGCCAAATAGGTCATGCTTCCATTCACTCATCATTCAGGCCCCCAGAATCCTGGCTCTATCTGATACACCAAAAAACTTTCACCATATTCTGTAGCTTCATATAAATGTATCCGATACAGCCAACTTAAAAATTACACTCTAGCTTACAGCATATGAGAAAACTAAAATATGACATACAAAATTACTTAATGGAATGGTTATATGGAACATAACTTCCATATATCGAGGGATTACTGTACCGTAAATGTGAAACCTGTGTATAGTGCATGTTCCTCATGGGGCAACACAGCATAAGATGATGAATGCAAAAAATAAGTAAATAAAAAATAAGAGGGCTGCTGATCATGGCAAATATCCCTTAAAAGGAATCAACTCTTGGATATTTGGTAATGCACCTTCACTGAACCCATATTAAAATCTCCCCACTTAACAATAATTCACTTAATGATACATTTTAAGGTAACACATCCCAATCTTTAAGTGAGGGATACTTATATGGTGTAACATGACTGATTCAATGAAGTACTGTATGATTAAAATGGTTCTAAACCATTACAGCAACATAAAGTGATAAAGCTAAGTATTCAACCTGAAAAAAAAATCCAAAGTATTACATGGTCCAAGAATATATGAAAACAATAACAGGTAAGAAAACAAATACTGTCACACCTTTCCTCAAAAAATGAAAAACTTTAATAGTGTACCCCAATCCAGAGGTACAGAGTTCTTACCATGCTTCTCCTGCTCACAAGGGTCCTCCTCTGCATAGCTGGCATACAGTTTTTTAATTCTATCTTCATACTGTTTCAGCACAATTATGGGCTTGCAGTCACCTCTAAGGCCCCTTTCCAGAAGCTCAGATGTCAACACATGAGCGAGATGTTGACTGAAAATAAAGAATAAAAAGACTGACAAAATATGAAGTAAAAGAAACTTTTGCAAAGCTAAAATACAATTTTTCACTCATGGTGAAGAAATTTGGAAGTACCATAAGGATGAAGTTATTAGACAACCCATGATATTATTCAGGCATTTTAAATGGTCATAGTAGGAATCATCTCAAACTCACACAGCTGAGGATAAGGTTCACTAGTTTTTTTCTCCAGTTACAATGCCCCATACGGCATGACACCCTACCTTCAAGGTCATTGTCCTCATTTTTTTTCGTATATAAAGGCTCCAACATGCTTGCATGCATCAGTCTAGGTCACTTGATAGAGGCTCTCCATGCTGCTAAATCTCTGGTAGCCTCTCTATTCAGTCCCTTTTCCCTGATGCCTCAATCTGACCTCGTCCCAGCTCTTTTTCGGTCTGCTTTTCGCAACCCTACTCCCAGCATTCATATTTCTCACTTTCTGCATCCAACTGTCATCCCCCATCTTCTCCACATGCCCAGACCATCTCAATCTACCTCTCCTCATCACAACACCAACACACTCCAGTCTCACTGTTCCTCTTCACTCTTCCATCATAAACCTAGCTCCCCCAGGTCACATTCAAAGACTCATTGCACATCCACTTGGTCATTGTCATTTCTGTATGTTTAAGTCTGCGTATACTCTCTTCTTTTATTGCCCAGGTCTCACTATCATACAGCATTACGCTCTTAACACATGCCGCATACAGTGATCCCTCGGAACAAAGGGAGAGCCCTCTAAATGTCAGGAGAGGCAACAGCTCACTGAACCTCTTCAAGCCACTTCCAGCACATAACATGTCTCCCAAGTAACAACACTCTTCCACACACTCAAGAGACTCACCAGCAAGTCTCTCTCGAGCGAATGAAAGAGTTCATTAATCTGTTAATGAAGTGCACAACCTCTTATACAGCTCCATAGAAACCAGATTTCCTGAAATTCAGCTATTTTTTAAGTCTATCTGGTCATGTTCTTTCACTTGCTAGAGTAAAAAGTATAATTACCTGTATATTGAAAACTGCTGTTCTTAGTTTCCAGAAGCACCTCTATTTTCAGATGGGTGCTGGCTAGGTTTGTAGTTCAAATTCTTGTCACTACATGGTGTTGTGGCTTTGGTGAGATCATCACCACCAAATGTACAGTTAATGTCGCACTGGCACTTGCTTCGTCAACACTGTCACTAAATGCTCTTATTAGTGTCTACACTGTCTAGATCGGAAAGTGAAACCTTCACTGACTATGAAACTGCCAAAAGGAGATATTCATCCATATGAATAACAAAGAACAGTTAAATTATCAAGAATATTGAATAGGTGCATGAATAAACTCACTGAGTGACCAGTACTCATACAGTGTCAGTACCTCTGCTGTTCATGACGAAGACTAAAAACATCAGTTCTTCAAAATAGTACTTAAATATAGAACTGTTATATATTATCATGGCTGAAACTGAAACTCAAATTTTTCTTAAAATAAGTCAAACTCTCATAAAGTATGATTAAAGAATGACCTATTATGTCAGTGCACATCTGTAGGTACACAGTGCACAATACATGGGATAAACTATGATTCTCATTTTTTACCTTGGCTCAATCAGTTAATCTCAAATTTTTCTTATCCCTCCACTATCCGACGTAATATAGCCAAAGGTATGACCGGACGGTGGTCTTGTCCGGATAGTGGCCCTGAAGCTCCAGCACTGGTCATTCATGACCCTAACCTAACATAACCTAAATCAGAAAACCACCTACCTACCTCCCTACCGGACATGCATAGCACTTATTTAAGCCCCTTTCACATAAATAATGCACACAAAGCATGAATTAACTGAATTTTAGCCAAAAAAGGATGATTTACAGGTGAGTAAGGCACAGGTGCTCACAACTTGGCAGCAAGTGTAAGTATCAGACATGGAAATCACTATGAAAATCACCCTTTCTCACACCATATGCATTAAATAATGGACACAAAGCATGAATTCATTGAATCTTATCCCAAAAATGATGATTTTGAGGTAAGTAAGGCATAGATGTTCATGAGTTGGCAGCTTAGTGTAAATAAGTATCGGACATGGCAATCACTATGAAAATCATCATTTCTCACATCTTATGCACTAAAATATGGGATACAAAGCATCAAATAAATAAATTGTTACCAGAAAAAGAGTTAGGTATGGCAAAGGTGTTCACTGTTCACCAACAGCAACAGTCATTCTTGACCCTAACTAACCTAACCTAAACCAGAAAACCACCTACCTACCTCCCTACTGGACATGTATATCACTTAATTAAGACCCCATTCACATAAATAATTGGCATAATGCATGAATTAATCGAATTTTAACCCAAAAATGATGATTTTGAAGTAAGTAAGGCATAGATGTTCATGAGCTGGCAGCTTAGTGTAAATAAGTATCGGACGTGGCAGTCACTATGAAAATCATTTCTCACATCTTATGCACTAAAATATGGGATACAAAGCATCAAATAAATAAACTGTTACCAGAAAAAGAGTTAGGTATGGCAAAGGCGTTCAAAGTTCACCAACAGCACCGGTCATTCTTGACCCTAACATAACCTAACCTAAATCAGAAAGCCACCTACCTACCTCCCTACCGGACATGCATAGCACTTATTTAAGACCCCATTCACATAAATAATTGGCACAAAGCATGAATTAATCGAATTTTAACCCCAAAATGATGAATTTGAGGTGAGTAAGGCAGGGGTGTTCACGAGTTGGCAGGTTAGTGTAAGTATGTATAGGACATGGCAATCACTATGAAAATCATCATTTCTCACATCTTATGCACTGAAATATGGGATACAAAGCATCAAATAAATAAACTGTTACCAGAAAAAGAGTTAGGTATGGCAAAGGTGTTCACTGTTCACCAACAGCACTGGTCATTCTTGACCCTAAACTAACCTAACCTAAATCAGAAAACCACCTACCTACCTACCTACCTCCCTACCGGACATGCATAGCACTTATTTAAGACCCCATTCACATAAATAATTGGCACAAAGCATGAATTAATCGAATTTTAACCCAAAAATGATGATTTTGAGGTGAGTAAGGCAGGGGTGTTCGCAAGCTGACTACATAATGAACGTAAGGAAGAGACATGATTATTACTGAGAAAATCACCTTTTCACAGCCTATGCACTCAAATATGGGACACAAAGCATGAAGTAAATAAAATGTAACCAGAAAAATTATGATTTAAAGGTGTGTGGGGCAAAAATGTTCACCAGTTGACTAGTGAACGTATGTAAGAGACATGGTAATCACTGAGATCATCATCTCTTTCACAGCCTGTGCACTCAAATATGGGACACAAAGCATGAAGTAAATAAAATGTAACCACAGAATGAGGATTTAGAAGTGATTATGGAAAATATTTAGCAGTTGACAATGTTTACTTACATGTCCATGATTGTTGTTTACCCCCACCTCTAAGGTTTTTATAGTGGTCATAATTGCTCTTGAAGCATGTCCAGTAATCCAGTGTTTAACTACACTTAATCCTTAGCACTGTGACTTATGATTATTTAAACAAGAACAAAAAGATACCACAAACAATCGGACAGCCATCCACTGTTCATGGGAGTTGAGACAGAACTAGGAGGAGGGGGATAGCGCGGGAAGGGAGCTGGTCGGCGCGCGCAGGAAATTCAAACTGATGTGGTCGAAAAAGTTGATTTTTTTTTTTTTGCAATTTTTGGGCATTTTGGGGTTTCGGCCATCAGCCTACGATGTCTGAACAATGAGGTCACTGGATAGTGGTCGTCCGGACAGTAGAGAGATTACTGTACTTTACTTACTTGAAGGATGGCACCTCATTGAAGAGGTTACATGATGCTAAGGTTTTCTTGATTAAAGGGCCTCTGTCAACTGCCTTCTTGAGAAGCCCAAAGATATTCTTCTTGTTCTAGAGAAAAGGAGAAGTGTTAAATTATGACTACAGTGTCTTACATATTCTAAATTCAGTGCAGTAAAAGTGTAGCTAATAGGTGGCAACTGTGTGTGTGTGGGGGGCAGGGGAGGGGGGGGGAATAATGGAAGGGAACTATTTTCTGGCAAAACAAATCATGAATTGCAAGTAGGTGCATGCTACTGGGATAAAATTATTTTGTATACAAACTACTTTTGTTAAGCAAAAGTGCAGTACAATTTCTAAAATTCTAAAGCAGATAAGAATGAATCTTTCCATACTGGTTCAACCTACCAAATATTCTTCTTGCTGGCATCTGTTTATATGTAAGAGCCATATATGAAAAATCTAGAGGGATCACTTTTTTGGGCAATGACTGACACGTAACTGTAGAAATCTTGAAAATCTTTGACAATTCTGGCCCAGACCCAGCACGGATTTCCAATTTCTTCTAGTTCTTATAAATTTTCATCTCACTTCGCTATTTTTTAACCCTGTATCTTCCATGATCTTCAAGTTTCCCCCTCCCCCACCTCCCAAATCCTGAAGAGATTCAAGACTGACAAGAAGGGCTGCATCTTAGAAGCTATGGTATGCATTTCCCCAAGAAACAGTTATCATTACTTGAAAACACTATAAAGAAAATATACTAATCTTCATTAAAATATTACACAACAAAACAAATTTGCCAATTTTACAATATTCACCATACTTTTAGATACGGAACTCTTGTGGCCACTATTCCCATGCTTCTACTTCCCTTTCCATACCTTCCCATTCCTAGCAACTAATGACCGTCTCAGCCAACATTCCCGACAACTTGACAAGACATAATTCAGCTGCCAAGGTTACGAAGTTTTGGATACCATACTGATGTTAGAACCAAAGGTTAGGTTAGATCTTGTCTGGTCTGGCCAGCTCATTTTCCTAAGTGTAAGCTGGATGTACTAGCTATGATTAACTGTATCAAATGTATGAATTTCTGCAACTTTCAAAATCCCATTTCTATAACTGTCAAGCTAATGTTAAATACTCAACAACACAAGCCATCCATCCATCATCCAATTCCTACATTGCCCCATGAGGAGCACAGAAGCCTGGGGCTAGCCTCACTCATCCCTGAGTGGCATTACATGAGCAATAACCCCAACCATCCCTTGGATATAAACCTTCACCGGCTCAGTCTGACTGGAGCACTGTAATTACCCAATCAACCATCAGGTACTATAATTTGGTTATATGGTTACCACCCAGCATACTAAATGGTTTCCTGGTGTACAGGAAACCATTAGGCTTGTCACTCAGTGTAGAGTCACCCATAGGCAGAAGGAAGAGGAAAGAATGAAGGAAAGAAAGACAAACAATAGCACAAGCAGTTTCATAAATCTTCACTCATTATTTTTAAAACACATCTATGTGTCTTTACATCAATTAACATTTTGAAATTTACAAAACTATCATCCAGCAACCTTATACACTATCCTGTTTTAAACTAGTAAATGTAATAATTTTATCTAATGAAAATTATCTATGTACTATAACTTCAACATAAGCAATAGCAATATGAATTACAGTACTGTATTATATTAGCTAGTAGAGCTGAGCTGGTATACAACCATTCTCATACATTACCGACCCTTAAAAATATATGCATGTTATACATACAGTACCTGTAAGCAATATGTTAAGATGAACATTAATTATTGTGATAAACTGGGCCTAAACCTAGTAATACATAGAAAAGATCCACTGTTAGTGACTTATTTTATTGAAGATATACCATATGGCTTGCGTGATACCCATTAATCTTTGCTGGGCTGGAGACCATGACTGAGGTACAATGAAGGTCTGCATGAGCTGAGCTGCAAGTCTCATATGAGGTACAATTTACATTTGTTATAAAACAAGGATTCAGGGGAGGTATACAGTACTTTCAAAGAATCAGCTCAGGAAGAGTTAATTACCATGATGTTATAATTATGACTAAAAGATGCCCATATTATTTTCAGTGGCCCCTAAGCTGCTGTTGGGGGGGGGAAGGGGGTGTTAGATTAATGGGCTCAATATAAAGCTTTTGCAGTTTAAGAAATTTTACCTGCAATAAATGCTCATTTTTGCAGCTGTTTAGTAAATAACAGGTGGGGGGAATGTCCAGCTTTAATTCCCTTCTTTATCACACACGAGGTCTGTTCAGAAAGGAGCCAACCTTAGACTAAAAAAATAAATAGCAAACCTGCTGAGCTAGGACACTAATCCCCCTCAAAGTAGGGTCCTTCTGACTTGACACACACAGCCCAGCATTCTTTCCACTCCCTGAAACATTTTAAAAAGTCGGTTTTCAGTATCTCTTGCAGGTGCTTCATTGCATTCGTCATGATCTTTTCACTCTTCTCAATGAGAATTGGGAACCCTTCAGTGGAGTTCTGAGTTTGAGGGATAACCAACAGTCGCACAGACACATGTCTGGTGAGTGAGGAGCCTGCTGGAACTGTGTGATGTCGTGTTTGGCCAAAAATTCCTGAATCAGTTGAGAAGAATGGGCAGGGTCATTGCCATAGTGCAGCTTTCAACTTGCCATTTTTCAGAGGTATGGTCTCTTCCGCCAAACTGTGTCACAGAGACAATGGATAATGTTGAGGTAGTAACGTTTGTTGACAGTCTGACATGGTGCGTATTTGTGATGCACACCACCACTGTAGTCGAAAAAAACTGTCCACAGGCATTTCACCTTGCTGTGGACCAGTCATGCTTTTTCTTGGCTGAGAAAATCCTGCATGCTACCACTGGGATGACTGTGCTATGGTTTCTGGGTCATGTCCATACCACCAAGTCTCATCTCCAGTGATAACAGTCATCAGAAAGTTTGGATCGTGATTGCACACTCCAACCTGTCTTGAGCATCCAAGAGAAGAGATATGACAAATGCGACAAAGCACCTGCAGGAAATACCGAAAACTGACTTTGAAAAATGTTTCAGGCAGTGGAAAGAATGCTAGGTTGTGTGTGTGTCAAGTCACAAGGGGCAGATTTTGAGGGGGATTATTGTCCTAGCTCAACAGGTCAGCTATTTATTTTTTTAGGGTCTAAGGTTGGATACTTTCTGAACAAACATCGTACAATGTACATTAAAATTAGGTTAGGTTAGGTTGCTAGGTAAGTTCGCTTTAACGCAGATGTACCGTATAAAAAAAATAAAAAAAAAACACTGCTGGGAGCTGGGCTATCCTCTCCCCCCCCCAACAACTTAGGCACCACTTAAAAACTATGTAGCTAACATAAAGGGTGGGGTGGGATGGGATGGGGTGTGGATATGAAGTCAGATGTTACAGTGACTTTCTTGGGAGTGAGGGACATATGAAGAAGTGTTATGTGGATAAATGTAAAGCCTAAATAACACAGATGTAATCTTTTTTGCACAATGTGGCAACAAATACATACAGATACTGGAATACATCTACTTACCTATGGACACAGTGCAAAACCTCCTGTGAAAATCACACACAGTACCATAAACCCTGAATTCATGGTTATAATGGTCATGATGACAGAACCTAACTACCTTGCACAAATCAAGAAAAGCCTGATGTTAATGGCACACAACAAGAGTGAACACCCCATCCATCATTTTTGCAATATACCAGCATGCACCGAGGAAATTAGAAAAAATGAAAACTAACTTTGGTTAACCAAAACATTTAGACTTCTCCACCTCTTGGCACTGAAGAGTCCCAGAGAGGGGTAGAGGTATAAATTCTGATGGGAAAGGTGGTACCTAATATTTGAACAGTCCCTCATTTATACTATACAGTATTTTAGCCACTGGTGAGAGTCTGGAAAAGGGGGAAGGGGGGGTTCAGCATTATTATGTAATATTTCAGTGGGATTGGAATGGTGCTACTGTTACAATGGGGGGGTTGGGGTATATATTTTAGTGGGAAAAAGCACTACATAATTTCTGAATGGCCCCTTACATACTAAGTACTATAAACAGCATTTCCAAACGAATTAAACTGAACCTCTAAGACTACATAAATTAAGTCCCCGCTTGTTAGGCACAATTTTGAAAACTTACTGGGATGCCAGGGTTAGGAACTTACAGTAGGATCAAGGGATGTCAGTTAGGTTATAGGAGTACACCACAGAATTCATTCTTCTATATCACACAGAAACATCCCCCCAACACACACACACACACACACACACACACACAGAAAAATAATAACAGAGCTCTGCAATGAAAATGAATCATACTAACAGATACAGTAGCATCGGGCAATATCCATGGAGGAAAACGAAAGTTGGCAAACTCTGTATATATTTTAACTCCATGATCTTCAAAGCACAAAATTTGTCGACAGGCTTTTGGGAAACATTATCTGGTAGATTTTTGGTCAGATGATTTGCAGTGACAAGTGTCGGTACATTTTAAGTAATATACTTCATCTGGATAATGACCATAAGCGTCCTGATTACCTCAACCATTATACTGTTAACATACAAAGTCATGAGTCACACTTACTGGATATTTATTATCGAAAACCATACTTTTCAAGGTTCCTTCTTTATTCTCATACCGCTGTAGAATCTTGCTGGCTTCTTTATAAAGGCGAGGGACACTGATTGAATGCCGCCGCTTCTCAGGAGTCCCCATTGCCTCTCCTAGCCTATACTTCTAATTAGTGCCCTCAATCCTCATTTCTCAATATTAGCCACATGTCTTTCCCTACAAGTGTTTGCCTTGTTTTTACGGTGCGACGAATTACCGAATCGAATCCGCACTTTTAATTTGAACATATAATTTTTATCAACATACAGGTTTATAAACACCTAATTATCTGAAATCCTGTCAAATTTTTTTTATTTTAACCATTAATTTAAAAATCAGGATCCAGAACGAAAATGTGCTAATGTTAGCAGGTGTTTCGCCTACTCACCTTGACAGATTTGTGTAAATAATAACTTAAAATGCAAATAAATGCATTGACGGGCATACTTTGACCTATTCACAGATATTTTAATTATCTGTACTTACTTTTCAATTATTATCATTATCATTTATGGTTTCTGGGATATATTTAGAGAATGAAATGCCCACCCCGACGGGAGAACCTGAGCTGCGTTTGAACAGCTGGAGCGCCACGGAACGTTCCGGCGCTATGGATGTGGGGGGCGAAGGGGGGGTTGTCGCGGCCTCCGTAGCGGTTGGGACTATTTGGTGAGGTGCGTCTCTCTGGCGACATCTGACAACTGTAAATGGTTTAGATAATAGCTGTGTAAAGGATAACAGAACTCTAAATACCAGGGTGTTATTCTGTGTGATTTTGGGGAGTGAACAGATTTTGAGTACTAACACGTCATAAATGAAGAGATTTGTTAAATACCCTCTTCATTTCAATTAAGTAATAATTTTTCGCTTAATGAAAGTAAAGGCTATGCGGATCTAAAATGTACATGATCAGGGTTTGTTTTCAGTCATTCCCGCGAAAATCATACTTCCATGAAGTACCTCCTCACCTTCGCACAATCATCATATCTTCTAAAGTCATCTTGTTCCACTGCAGTCCTGCACTGCAAGGTCCATTTCGTCCTCAAAATCAGTGGAAATTACAGGAGGAAGCAGCAGTGGCGAAGGCAGGATTGGTTAAATATTTCTAAAGTATTTCGACAATATGCATTTACAGCTATATTTTGCTGACAAATATTCATGTAACATTGATATTGTCGTCAATAACGCTCAAATAAACATAATTGCTAAGTATTCTAAAAGAA
>JAGKTI010004473.1:18114-29545 GCA_018397915.1 Birgus latro
ACACACACACACACACACACACACACAGGCAGACAAAAACAATATCGCTTCACCTTCTAAAGGTGGGCCATAACAAAGGTGATGGTATCTGGTGGTTGGTGGCGGTACCGAATAGAGGAGGGAGAGTGGCCATGTGCGGTTTACAACAAGGGCATCTTAGGTAGTGTCTGTGAAAAGTGGGTGTATAAGAGATGTAGCGGTATTAGAGGTAGGCTGTGAGAAAATGTATATTTCATGTGTGTGGTGAGTCGGGGAGAGCATGTGGAGATTGGCAGGCGTGATAGAATTGACCTTGCTGGTGTGTCTTTTGAGTGTGTGGAAGTTTTTTTTTTTTTTCTTAGGGGGTTGGTGGCATGTTATGTGCTGGACGTAGCTCTGTGGCTAGACTAAGGAGTGACTGGACGAAGTTTAGGGAGCTGTTGCCTCTCCTGACACTGTGAGGGTTCTCCATCCCTGCTAAGGGATCTTTGTATTCATGTGTTTGGAGAGTAATGTTGTAGTGAGACTTGGGCAGTAAAAGAAAAGGATATTCGCAGGCTCAAACGTACAGAAATGACAATGATTTGGTATATATGAAAGACATCCTTATATGTGAGGCCTGAGGGGCTAGGTTTACGATGGAAGAGTCAAGTGGAAGGATGGGACTGCAGTGTTTTGGCTTTGTGATGAGTCGAGGTAAATTGAGATGGTTTGGGCATGTGAAGAGGATGAGGGATGACAACTGGGTGCAGAAAGTGAAAAGTCAAAACGTTGGGGGTTGCGTTGCGAGAAAGAGGTAGAAAAAGATATGGAACGAGGTCAGAGAGTGTAACCTCAGGGATAAGGGGTTGTATAGGGAGGCTGCCAGAGATCGAGCAGCATGGAGAGCCGCCATTAGGTGACGAAGGCCAACTCATGCCAGCATGTTGGAGCCTTTGTAATCGAAACTAACGGAACGATCTACGAGTATCTATCTGTCTACCTAAAACAGGCTACATGATCGCTATTTTATATTGTATGGCATGTGTCATCGCATGTGCTGTGCGTATTTACATAATACATACAGTACCAGGATTTCCAATTAAGTACTGTCTATCGATACCTAAATATATACTCTATATATAATTAGATATACAATGTACAGATATTAAAAGGTCTCGGTATGTGCCCGTTATTCCTTTAGTACCACTCTGGTGCTTTGTTTTCGTCTGTCTGTGTAGCTCTGTGGCAAGAATAGCACGGCATATTCGTGTGTGCATGTTTGTATAACCAAAATTTGAAGGTTACGCAAGAACTTTTTTTTTTTAAACTCTTGTGGGTTGATCACAAAAACTAGCCGACTGATGCAAGAGCCGAACAACATCTCCGTGCCTTGTGCAACATCTCCGTGCCCTTTGCGTAAACCCGCACGAGGTAAATAGTTTTGTTGATGGTGCTGCACGTGGGAGTAGGAATCGCATTTGTAAAAGATCGTAGCAAATGTTTACGATAAGCAGGTGTCCATACCAATAAACTGTTATCAGAACTAGTTTTACTTAGTCGGATTTTTCACTCTAACGTTCATTCCAGTTTAGTGAAAAATGTTTTGTAGTTATACGAGTGAAAACAAAAGTGTAAACAAACAGTTTTATACGCGACTTAGGATTAGACTCTAAGCAGCGTTGGATATTTCGTAAGATCAACTCCTTAGCAGTTTATTCTGCACATTACACCTCAGTATTCTTTTGCAGCCATGTTAATAATGCAGATTATGTCCCCCCCTGTGGCGGGGGGGACATAATCTGGCCGCACTATGGGGTGGTAGTACTACTCTGCGGCCAGGTTGTGTTAGGAAGAATTCCGCCACCATATTCCTTGCGTGTCGTAAAAGGCGACTAAAAGGGGCGGGGTGAGGGGACTAGGGACCCCCTCCTCTGTTTTTTAGTTCCTAAAAAGAGACAGGCCAGAGAAAGGGATGGGAGATTGAGTTATCCCCGTACCCTGAAGGTTGTGTCTATGAATGTGCGTGGATGTAGTACGATTGAGGCTAAAAGGGAAGAGATTAGGAGAATGTTTGCGAGATGAATGTTGGATGTGTTAGCTAAGAGTGAAACAAAGATGAAAGGGAAAGGTGAGTCTACGTTTGGAAGTGTGAATGGAAGATTGTCAGGTGTTGATGGAGGAAGGGCAAGAGAAGGTGTGGCCTTGTTAGTGAGCCCGGAAGTACAGCAGTGTGTGACTGAATGGAAGGGGGTATCATCGAGACTGATATGGGTGAAAGCGAAATTTGAACGTGAGTTGTGGGTATTTGTGAGTGCATATTGGCCTGGTAGTGAAAGGGATGAAGAAGAGAAGGAGTCCTTCTGGAATGATGTTGATGAGTGTTTGCAGAGCTTTGGAGCGAATGTGAATGTGGTAATGATGGGGGATCTGAATGCTAGAGTGGGAAATGTAGCAGTTGAAGGTGTAGTTGGTATGCTTGGTGTGCCTGGAAGAAATGAAAATGGGGAATAAATGATTGTGATGTGCGTTGAGTGAGAGGTGGTAACTGGAAATACTTTGTTTGAGAAGAAAGATATAAGTATACATGGGTGAGACAGGAGGGTGGAAGGGTTGTTAATAGAGCATTGATGGACTATGTGGTTGTGTCCAGGAATGTAATAGGAAGATTGCTGGATGTGAGAGTTTTGAGAGGAGAGGGTGGAGGCATGTCTGACCACTACCTGGTGGAGGGAAAGTTGAGAGTAGGTAAGAGATGGGTGAGAGCTAGGAGAGTTAGGTGTGGCAGGGATGTTTTGAAAGTGAGTAAGTTGGATAAAAGAGAGAAAATGATAGAGTATCAGGAGAAATTGAGAGACCAGTGGAATGCAGTGAAAGATCAGGAGAGTGGCAGTGTGGAGGAGGAATGGCAGTTGTTTAAGAGTGCTGTGGTGGGGCATGCGGAAGAGGTGTGTTGTGTGAGATGAGTGGGTGGTGGTGTAAGAAAGGGAAGTGAATGGTCGTGCGAGGAAGTAAGTATGGCTGTGGCTGAGAAGAGACGTGCATATGAAGTGTGGTTGCAGAGGAAAGATGAGGTGTCATATGAGAGGTATAAGGAAAAGAGGAATAGGGCGAGAAGGGCTGTGCGTGATGCTAAAGTGGCAGCAGATGAGAGGTGAAGTAGGTGGTTGACTGAGAATTTTCAACAGAATAAGAAAATGTTTTGGAAGGAGGTGAAAAGGGTGCGAAAGGGAGAGTCTGGAAAGGAAGAGCGAGTAAAAGCAGAGTATGGAACGATGTTAATTGAGATGGATGCAGTAAGGAGATGGACAGAGTATTTTGAAAGATTGTTAAATGTAGAGGAGGAAAGGGAGGCTGAGATTGTGGCAGATGGAAAGGTGTAAGGAATAGATGTGTTGGGAGAGTTGAATGAATCTTTGATCACGATGGAGGAAGTGCAAGAGGCAGTAAAGCAGATGAAAACAGGGAAAGCTGCAGGTATGGATGGGTGTGCTGTGGAATGCCTGAAAAATGGTGGAGCGACTATTGTTGACTGGTTAGTAAGATTGCTGAATATGTGCTTTGTGCAAGGTATGGTGCCAGTTGACTGGGCAAGTGCTTGTGTGGTCCCATTGTATAAAGGTAAGGGTGATAAGTATGAATGTACTAGCTTTAGAGGTATAAGTCTGTTGAGTGTGGTAGGTAAGGTGTATGGTAGAGTGTTAATTAAGAGAGTTAGAGAGGGTACAGAGGGAATGATTGGTGATGAGCAGTGTGGCTTTAGGAGAGGGAGGGGATGTGTGGATCAGGTGTTTGCTGTGAGACAGGTGTGTGAAAGTATTTAGCGAAAGGTAAGGATGTGTTTTGGGCGTTCATGGATTTAGAGAAGCGTATGATAGAATTGATAGGGAGGCTTTATGGAATGAATTAAGATTGAATGGGCTTGATGGCAGGTTACTAAAAGGAGTGAAAAGTTTTTATGTAAATAGTAGAGCGTGTGTAAGAGTGGGAAATACTGTGAGTGATTGGTTTCCCGTGAGACTGGGGCTGCGGCAGGGATGTGTGATGTCGCCTTGGTTGTTTAATATTTATATGGATGGTGTTGTAAGGGAGGTAAATGCAAGAGTGTTAGGTGGAGGACTGAGTCTGGTGAATGATGGTAGAGAGTGGAATCTGAAGCAGCTGCTGTTTGCGGATGATACTGCACTGGTGGCTGATTCAGAGGAGAGATCGAGACAGTTGGTAGCGGAGTTTGGAAGGGTGTGTGAAAGGAGGAAACTGAAAATAAGTGAGTATAGGAGTAAAGTGATGAAGTGCACGAGGTTGGTAGATGGTAGGAGGATGAATATAGTTTTGAATGGTGAGTTGCTTGAGAAGGTAGAGTGTTTTAAGTATTTAGGGTCACATGTTGCTGTGGATGGAAGAATAGATGCAGAAGTGAAGTTTGGAATGAATGAAGTTGGAAAGGTGCTGGGAGGAATGAAAAAAGTGTTTAGATGTCGTTCACTTAGAATGGATGTAAAGAGAAGGCTGTATGAGGGTATTGTGGTACCGACTGCATTATATGGGGCTGAAACATGGAATATAGATGTAGCAAGAGGAAACGTTTGAATGTAATAGAGATGAGGTGTCTGAGGAGTATGTGTTGAGTGACGCGTATGGATCGAGTGAGAAATGATGAAGTGCGAAGGAGAACTGGAATTGTTCGGGAGATGGCTGATCGAGTTGAGCAGAGGGTGTTGCGATGGTTTGGGCATATGGAGAGAATGAATAATGAGTGATGATTGGTGAAAAAGATAACCAGATCTGATGTGAGAGGTGTTAGGCTGAGAGGAAGACCACGAATAGGATGGATAGACAGTGTGAAGAGAGCGTTGGATGCGAGAGGGTTGCCTGTTGAGCAAGGAAGAGTGGCTGTGCGTGATAGAAATGAATGGAGGGAAATTGTGAATGAATAAATGATGACACAGCCCTGAGGGGATATTCTCCCGCATTTTGTCTGATCAGCTGATCAGGTCAGGTGCGGATAAGAGGATTGGTCCATTATGATGTGGCAGGGATAAACCAGCTTTGCTGTTGGGCCCTGCTGCGGATGTCACTGACTGCACTGTGTAGTTGACCCTCGTGCGGTGTGGTGCGGTGAGGATCTGTCCCTTCTTCCCTTTGGGGCTAAGATGCGAATGAATGTGTATGAGTGGATAAGTAAATTGGTAGTGTATTGACCTGTCTCGGCTACCTCCCTTTTCTTGGGGGAAGCAGCCTAGGTATATAGATAGATAGATGAACTATGTACAAATATATCATGCAAGAGAATACTAAGCTGTAATATGTAAACTAATTAGCTTAGGAAGGGCTGCTAAGACCATTTAGATACAGTCCTTAAGCTTGAGAAACTTGATCAATACAGCTGCAAAAGATGTCAGCAGATGAGTGAGTGTTGGGCTTGGCTACGGTATGGGTGTGTGGCGTGTCCTTGGGATGTACTTGTACAGGTGGCTCATCTCAAATGGTGTTTTGGCCTATGGTTTATTTTGTGCTTGCGATATCCATGTCCTTTTTTTTTTTATTACTATTTTTTATATTGTCAACGAGTGGTGTAACCTCCTGTTTTTATTTATTGTTTTTTTATTTCACTGATTATTTCATTGATTTCATTTATTATTCTATTTTTTTGTTTTATTATTTACTTTATTATATTTATTTGTTTATTCATTTACTTTCTATAATGGGTTTAAGCATTCCAACCAGATTGACTCGGAAAGGGTGGGGTTGATTACTCGTAATAATGCTACTCAGGTGTAGCGACTGGCTACTCTTGAAATAAGTCCCTGGATTAAGGTGCCTTGTCTTGGACCCCTACTCACCTGTCGTGGCAAATGATGATTGGATGACATTCAGACTGAGAGATACCACAGGATACATATTTCCCATAACTCTAAGGGCACATGAAGCTGAAGTTGCAGAAAATTTTAGAAAATAGGCTGAAGTCTGGAATTATATGCCTGTTGAGTTTGTCATTTATCCCATTCATCAGGCAATTTTTCACTGTCAAGATGAGTGATGTATCCTATTGGTCATGGTATGCTCTTATTGATTATACATTATGTTGCGTGATATTAGTGAGACTGTTGACATTTTGGCGCTGATGTGACTCTTGCAACATTAGAATTACCCTGATATGACTTATGTGACACTGATCTGATTGGTGCGACACTAATCCAGTTGGTGTAACACTCATATGACTGACGTGATACTGATTTGGCTGATGTGGCGCTGATTTGATTGATGTAACACTGCTATGACTGATGTGACACAGATTTCACCGTCTAACACTGATTTGATTGGTTTGACATTTATTTGACTGGTGCGGCACTAATTTGATTGGTGTGGCACTGGCTTGACTTGCGCTGCGTTTCTTAATCCCATTAAAAAGATGAAGTATTGTCAATTTTAGTTAGGCTAAGACCAGACTATTTTGTAGGGGTGGATTAAAATGAAGGCGACATCATTCTTGAGTAAAACGGATTCGATCTGGGGGTAGAAAGGAAAAAATAGAAATACGTCATAAGAGTGAGGACGTAATATAGAAAAAGAAAGAAATATTATGGCGCATATAAGTCTGCCTTCGCACTAAAAATCGTTCAGGTAGTTAACACTCTCATGGTCAGTTCTAGTGTTGTGTTCCAGCTAACCTTGGACGATCTGTTTAAACTGAGAATGAGTCATAAAACCTGAGAGTATTAAATAGAGTATGCTTATTATGATGCAAATTAGACTACAAATGATTCTTAGGCCTGTATTCTCGTCGGTTAAGGGAGCTCCCAAACACCTATCCCTCAGCGATTTATTTTGCATATTACACTGCTGTCCTCATCCATGTTGCTGAGGTCATTCTAATATCACAATACTCTTCATGAATTACGCACAAAATTATTTTAATCAGTTGTATCCAAAAACAAATCGCTAAGGAAAAGGTGGTAGGGAACCTTCTTAAGTGATGAGAATATTTGCCTCAATCCCTTTAGTCGAAGGCCGTCGTCTCAATTTGATTCTAGCTTATTTCCTGGATGATTTTATTCGACTGAGAGGTGATTTTTCGAACCGGAAAGGACAAATATGACTCTCCTAACCTTACAAATAAGTTCATCTATCTTGTAGTACTGAAAAAAAAAGGTAAAATTATATCCTCGGGGTAAATGAAATGGTAGGCTTCATACTGTATATGTGCAGTATTTGGGCACCAACAGTCCCAAAGGTAAGTTTCTTTTTTAATACATGGAGAAGGAACAAAAGACCAGAAACCCGCGACAAATAATACAGTTATTGGTCGATATAAGCGGCAGTGCCATTCCGTAAGCTCTTTCACTACAGAAGCCTGATTGATGCGCAGTCACAGTTTGAATGATAAAATTGTCCTCGTGTTGACGGGGCTCATGGGACCCTAACCTTCCTCAATTAATCTCACCACAGCATCTCTCTGTCTGTCTGTCTCTCAGCATACATCTCCCCACTGTCTCTCTTTTCCAGTACAATCTCACAACACCATTCTCCTTCTCTCTCTCTCTCTCTCTCTCTCTCTCTCTCTCTCTCAGTAATTTCTTTCCTACCACCTCCAGTCCTGTGTTCGCGTGGGTGTGGTGTGGGCGGGAGCTGCGTAGGCGTGGAGTTATGCCGGTGTGGGCGTGGCTACTCCGGGCCATCCTGCACTGTACCCGTATGTGACCCGCCATGCAGCAACGGCGGCACCTGCACCAGTCCCGGCGTCTGCACCTGCCCAGAGGGTTACTCGGGCCACTGGTGTACCGTCAAGTAGGTTAATTCATTCACATTTCACCTTAGGATACGATCTTCATACTGTGTTATTGTATGTAATGTTTATGTGCACTCATTTCCCTCTTTCTGGAAGCTACCTCCTCCCTTCCCATTTACCAGAAAAACATGATTTATGATGATGATGATGATGATGATGATGGATATTACTAATTCAGCCATGTATTTACCATAGTTACGCATATGTGCATTCTTTTTTTTTTTACTATTTCTGCATCCTACCTACCGCCTATAGTATTGGTGGGAGTTCAGAGTTTGGATGATGATGATGATGCCAAATTAGCAAGGTCTCTGTTACCTCCATAATCAGCTACATTTTTTTTTTTTTTTCGTGCCTACCTTTTACTATTTCTGGAGTCTATACCCACCCTGTATATTATTATCTGGAAATAGAGGTAGGCTTATGAAAAGTAGCTATATCGCACATTCAGCCAGGCCTGTGCTTTCCTCATTCATGACGTATTTTCTCACTACATTTCTAGATTATCGAACCCTGTTTTCTCACCACATAGCCCTGTTATCAATCTGTACGGCCCTGTTTTTACGACCCTGTTTTCACGACCCTGTTTTCTTTCTGTGCGACTCGATTTTCTTTCGATGCTGCACTGTTTTCTTTATATACTGTATGGCTTTTTTCCCCCCCCCTCAACATGACGTTGTTTTCTTTATCTGTGACACTGTTTTCTCTCATATAACCCTGTTTTCTTTCTGTGCCACCCTGCTCTCTTCGTATTCACTCTTGTTTTCTCTCTATGTGAACCTCCTTTCTTTATTTAATGTCTTGTTTTCTTTTTATTCGACCCTGTTTTCTCTCTATACAGTCCTGTATTCTTTGAATGCGAACAGTGTTTTTCTCTGTATACGATACTGTTTTCTTGTATACGTGTTTTCTCTGAATACGACCCGGTTTTCTTGTATACGACCCTGTTTTCTCCGTAGGTGACACTATTCCCTCCTTATACGACCCTGTTTCCTCTGTATGCGACTCTTTTTTCCCTATACGACCCTCATTTCTTATAATGCGACATTGTCTTCTCTCAATACTTCCGTGTTTTCACTCCATTCGTCCCTGCTTTCTCTCTATATGACCCTGTTTTCTCTATACGATCTCTGTTTTCGCTGTATACGACTCTGTTTACTCTCTATACGATCCTGTTTTGTTTATTTACTCCGCTGTATTCTCTGTATATGACCATAATTCTCTGCATACTACCTTGTTAATTCTCTAATCGGGTTAACTTAAGTATTGCATTTCTCCTAACATAAGATGATTTTATTCAGTAATGAGTTGATATAGAAACCTGAAAGTGTTAAGACTGGACCCTTAACCATGTCACGATCGAAACAACTCTTGTAATCTATTCTTACTGACGTCATAATAACGTCAGATGATTTTACTCAGCTGAGGAGGTCGTAATGCCTGGGAGGGTGCAAAACACTATACTCCTTGTACTCTAACTTAGCCTAAAATTGTCATCGTTCCATCTTGGATGCTGTGATGTAACAGTAGCTTAGCACTAGAGTATATGCTAGTCACGGAGAAGTGCTGTGGGAAAGAGTTAAAGCTTAAGGACGACCGGTATCTTATTCTTTCCCTAAGCGACCCGGAATAAGCTGCAAAGGGGGAAAAAAGAAAATAGGCCAAGTTAAGGTGAAAGGATTACAGTGCCATTAATCCTTCCTTAATAGCCTAGTTTCAGACAGTTTTTTTTCAGATGACATTAGGCTAATAACAGGAGACTTGAGGTGTGCATACTTATACCCTTAACCCTCTCATTATTAAGGTAAGTTTATTGTTCTGATTCTTGTCTCCTCAGATGATTTTATATAACCAAGGCCCGCATTCTCGTCGGTTAAGGAAGCTTTCTAACACCTTTTCTCAAGCGATTTATTATTCTTATTACACCTTACTCTCGAATTCTGTGTTATAAAAATCCATCAAACATCGTCATACTCTGCACAAATAACGCACAAAAGTTTTGGCCAGCCATTTCCAGAAATAAGTCGCTTAGGAAAAAATGACAGGGACACTCCTTAGTCGACGAGAAAGCCTAAGAGTGAGTCATAGGAACCTAATTGGTACCCATTAACCCTCTCATTGTCCCGTTAACTCTAGCACTCTGTTTGGGCTGACACCAGACTATTCTATTCATTTGAGTGAGGCATTGGAGCTTGAGTGATAAAAGCTCTTCACTGCGAGAGGACTGGCACAAATCAGTTGTTGAAGCCACTGACGAGAATCACAGACAAAATGCTCACCAACTTCCTGTCGTATCTAGTTTTTATGTATTTTTTTATTTATTTATTTTCTCACTTATTAGGAAGGACGAAGAAAGTCCATAGGCCTTCCATATCTCGTGTTCTGTGTGTAAATACAAATATCAGTTACTAGGCAAAAACTTTCATGGTCTTATTTTTCTAGGGAGATGCAATTTTCCATATGTCTTGTTCTCCCAAAAAGTCAAAATCAGAATTACCAGAGGCTACTAATTGTAGGATAATTTATAAATCTGGACTCAGCATCCCTCATATTTACCTATTGAATCCGGGAGTTGTCCCGACCATGAGAGGATTAAATTAATGTGTCATCTTACCACGCCCAGAGTTGTTTTTATCTATCTCCATCACCTTTTTTCTACTCGTCTTGTGTATTTGTTTATCTATCTGTTTATCAGCTAAGTCATCTGTATTACCCGACGCCATATACACAAAAGGACTCCTCAGTCTTAACCTATACACTGTCCACTTCAATTGGCCTAGAGTTGCCATCTTTTCAGCTAGAGTATCGAGCTGTAATGAAGAGACTGTTGCTGGAGTACGGTGCTATGTACGAACAGTTGTTGGGAAAGGGATGTAGAGCCGAAATATCGAGTTATTCTGGAACTCAGCTACGAGAAATAAGTCGCAAGTAGTCATGATTTTCCGCCAAGTTATACGAGACGAACAATAATTATTTTCCACAATACATTAGTTCATATCTATAGTCTCCCGCTTTATCTCTCCTCTTCTGTAACTTACCACTGCATTGTTCTTGGTCTTCTTCTTCTCATTCTTCCAATTACAAAGCTTTCATATATGCATTTCGTCAGATTCTCATTCTTCATTCGCTCCATAAGGACGGGCCGCCAATTAAGTATTCGAATTAAACACCCCACTTTCTTACATTCTTCTTCCGTATATCTCCACTCTTTCTCGTTCCTTTTTTCTCATTCTTTTGCCAACCAGTCTTTTTGCCAGTCTCTCATTTGCCATTTGCTCCATATGACCGAGGTACCTCAAAATACTTCTTTTCTCACAGTTCTTTATTTCACCCACCCCGTTTCCTTACACTTTCCTGGTTTATCTTTTTCTTGATCTCGTTCATTTTCCAGCCGCTTCACTTTCATATACTCCCTTCGTCAGTCGTTCTCAATTCGCTCCATATGGTCGAACGCCCTCAAAGTACCTAATTTTCTCTACTTTTTTCTTATACTCCTCGATATAATAATCATGACGATCATAAACTCCTCTACTTTATCCCTTGATTTCTCGCCTACCCTTTCATCCAGCCACCCCACCCCTAATCATGCATTCTATTCGTCAGTTTTTTGCTCTCCCCTCCTTCCATTTGTGTGAGCCACCTAAATTTCTCTCTCTCTCTCTCTCTCTCTCTCTCTCTCTCTTT